>JADNYI010000283.1:0-43446 GCA_015501065.1 Infundibulicybe gibba
ATCGAGACAGCCAGACAATTGAATGGGGGGCCTACTGGGGCCGCTGCCTGGGGAAATGTCAGTATGTGGCCCGCGTGATAGATGATTAAACACACACCCCATGGAGAGGAAGGTTGGTTACATTGTGATGAGGAACTTTGGGGGCTGAATCTCGCGGGTATATATACCTTTGCGACTGCGGATGGGGTGGCTCGAATCCAGGAATACGCTTCACCACTGCTCCAGCCTCGTGAGCTCTTTCACGGTGACTGGCTTGTGTGGTGGCCATATACGGCAGGGAAGCACGGTCATGGGGCGTCTCCGCAGCTGCCTCATGGGCGATAGAACTCCCTAGCATGGGTCAGGGATGATGTTGGATATGCTTTCTTTGTGGTGGTGGGGCAGATTTGGACTAGTAGAGTGTGGGGCTGGGAGTGAGACTGTGGCGTTGTTGGGTCGTGGCGCGTGAAGTGTGGGTGGATCGTTGGGCTCGCGAACAAGGCCTAAGGCGTTATCACAGAAGCCCATGTGGCTACGTTGGAGCAAAAAGGACTGCGTTCTTCCAACTTGAAGTATCTTATGCCCATGTCACATGGAGGATTGGAAGGCCCCTAGCGTCAAGGGCCGGTCGATGGTGACGGCATACGAGCATTGTGGCGTTGGTTGGCTGTGTTTGGGAAGCCCTTGAATAGGATTCCCAGGCATCAATTATGGGCGAGTCTCTCTGATACGGGAGTTGGGACGTTCGATGGCGCCGGGTGAGGATACTACATCGTTCAGGAACCATCGCGCCCGTCGCACGCGGTCACACGATGGCTTGCCTTTGTCAACTCTGGAAATCCAGTAGCCATCGAAGGTTGGTGGACTCCAGCCAACACGACAGTCATATGTATTTCCGTTCAGGTGTTTCTGACCCTACCTAGCCGCCACGGGCTGCCGAATTGGAGAGCACCAATACCTCAAGGTGCATGCTCAGACGTTGCTAGGATTCCTAGGCCAAGTGGGTAGGCGGTTCTAAGACTTGATCTGCGAAATGTTATCCGCCCGTTCCAACTTCCAAAATATACGTGAAATTTGCGATGAAACACGGCTAGTTAGCGCAGACTTTGCGCCATTCATCCGAATTGGTACCGGAACACTCAGAATGCTGAGCTCAGGTATCGCAATACGCCTGGAGTGGATACCACCAGGTCAAAGTCCAGTTGTACACAGTTGCATCCCCCGCTTGTGTCTCACCAGCATACGCTCACTTATATTTGATTATCAACCCCTAGCAGACACAGGCTAAACAGCGACGCAGGCAAATTGAATGCGATTGTTACATAGGAAACGGTAACGACATAATATACAGGCCTAGTGACACTGCCGGGAAGGACTGGCGGTTTTGCATCAGATTGAGGGACAGACAGCGTGCGCGATGCAGGCTCACTAGGACAAAATTCAACCAACTTGAAGGTCGAAACAGCCGATAGCGGCGGGGGACTTTGCTGGGGTCGCCGCCTAATAAAAATCGTGAACTATCCAGCTCCCTTCAGGATTATGAGCTACTTATCTTATAGGAAGTAAGATGGGTGCAATTATGTTAGGGAATGAGACTCAACTTCGACAGGTATATATACCTTTTTGGTGGTTCCCGTTCAGGCGTTCCCTTTACCACTCCAGCCTCATGGTACTTTTGGTCCCGCCGTCGAAATGGCTAGGCTGTATGAAGGCCGAGAAGAATGGTCATGGGGCGTCTCCGCAGTTGCACTCGTGCATGATAGAACCCCTGGGCCATCATCTATCAGTGATTGACCTTCTCGATGTTGTATATTTATGCTTTGTCCTGCGGTGGTGAGGTGGATTTGGATTAGAATATGGGTGGTATTACGTTATTCAAGCCTTCAGGCATCGGCACGTTCATCACGCGCGACTACATGAACAGGGTCCGCCGCCCCTGACCGTGGTCACGGTTGGCAATCTAGTGGTTATCGAAGGTCAGTGAAATCCGGCTTACTGCAGCTATGTCTTCCATTTGAACGCTTCTGGTGCCGCCCGCCCTAGCTGCTACTGATGCCGACTTTAAGAACATTTATAACCCGCATGTTCCCGGCCAACTGGATGCTCGCGATAACACTATTACCACGGCGCCCTACTATGTAGGAGATTACGGCGTGCTATTCATTCGTTTTAAAAAATCATGCATATGTGCAACGAAACGTGACTGTTCCTCAGAATTCAGCGTCAATTCGCGCCATTTACCCGAATCAGTACCAGGCACTGGGAATGTGGGGTTCGAAGAGGTGATGCACCCAGAGTTACACACGGCTACACTCCTTCTCGCCGACATACGCTCACTTATGATTAGATATCGAATCTTAGTGACAAGACAATGGCACAGGCAAATTGAATGCAATTGTTACATGGGGAACGGTAACATAATACATGAGCCGTGGCGCTGGTGGGGGAAGACTGACAATTTTACGTCAGGGCGATGACGGAAAGTGTGTACGATAGGAGCTCACCAGGATGGCGTTCAACCGAAGTCGAGACAGCCGAGGGCGGTAGGGGGACCTACTGGGGTCACTGCCTGAAGAAAGATCAATGGCCATCCTGCTTCCTTGGAGATTACGAGCCACTTACCCTATGGAAGGTGAAGTGGATACATTGTGTTGGGGAATTGCGGCTCAGCTTTGACGGGTATTTATACCTTTTTCGTGGCTCCCGTTCAGGTAGTATGCCCTTACCGCTCCAGCCTCGTGGTGCTTGCAGTCCCACCTTCCAGGCGGCTGGGCTGTGTGGCTGCCATAAGCGACTGAGAAGGATGGTCATGGGGCATTTCCGCAGCTGCACTCGTGCATGATGGAATCCTGCAATCAGACATGATGCTTCCCCAGCACTACGTATACTGGGAGCGCGAATGGAAGTTGAGAGAGACGCTTGGGCCTGGGCCCTAATGGTTATATAAATTACCGTCGCTCGCGGGGGCTGTGCGGTGGTAGATCGTGGGTGGGCCTGCTGATACTTTAACTTTGATAGGGAAGAAGACAGGTGGACGGGAAGGTTGCCAGTGCCCATCCCAGAAGCGGCGTTCGATCACTGGGAAATACAGCACATATGAGAGAAGGCCAAACTAGTAGGAGCAGTAGGCTGGGGATAGTATGTGAATGGGGTGCTAGATTTCAGTTAGTCCCAAGACCCGGTGTAGTAGGACGCCTTGGCCCTTGGCGTCTACTCCAGGGCATCACCTGACCGGACCCTACATACAGACAGCATATAAACACGTCGTGTAGACATTGAGTCATGCAGGCCACCACACTGTGCCTCCGCTGTTCAGCGCGTCTCGGCGGATCAGCTGTATCCGCCGCATTGATGGCGCTCACCTGAAACCTCGCGTGAGGCCTTGGCGAGAGGCAGCGCGGCCTTGAAATCCAAACAGCGGACAAATAACCGCAATCACGACATGCACTGGTAGTTTGAGGTCAAGCCCATTCGAGTCTGGAACTGTCCTTTCCAGCTTCTTTGCACTGGGTCCATGGATCTACGTATCCACTTTCACTTGCCCTCGGTTTTCATACAACAAGACAACCCGGAAGACGCCTTTGGCAAAAATGTCATGTCAATATCTATTATTATATGACCAAAATAACACCGGTGATTGCCGCTGCTCATGTTTTACGACGTTGAACTGCCACCCGTAAATTTCAAGTAACGTGAAACAATAATGCCGAGGCCCGTTCAATTGACTGAGAGTTCTTTGATCTGACGAGACGGGCGTTAACTTTCGCGCCGGTCTTATTTTTATCTTTCCATGAGTCCAATGCATGCAGCACTGTTACCGATGATAATTCACCGATCGGACAGGCGCCCAATACCTCCTGCACCCTTGTTTATGAGACATGCATCCTCCAACCTTCCTTTCGACATCACCAGGGTCGAATAGCCGCAGACCGTTACTTTCATGCTCGAGTTGCTACCCTGCGCCACACGCTCCAGTGGCTTGCGCATTGCTCTATTATTTCTGAGCGCAATGTGGTTTCTCGCGGCGGTGGGGAGCCTCCCAACGAGTGGTGGCAACATTACGCTCCCCGACGGACTCACGAATCATGGTGACCCACGGCTCATATGCACATCAACGACTTGGACCGACATCGTAATTTTTACCTCGGCAATTATTTTGCCCATGCGACTACAATAAAAACATACCCCGGAGAATCAGGGGTCGACTTCATGATGAACGCGCTCATGGCTATTTTATTCCCGACGGCGGGGATTACCCGCGGAATTGACGCGATTGTGCGTCATTCCGCTTGGGTGAAGGGCAGCGAGCTGCAGAAAGCTGCACGAGCGGGCGCGCTCTGTATGGTAGTCCGGTCGAAAGACTGGAAGCCTGTGGCGGGCGACCGGATATATGATGCTGAGCTGGTCGGGCCAAATGAAGGTGGGCTATTGCGACGATTTTACATTGGGATCCAGGTATTGAGTTTGCTTATTAGCAGGAGGCGCTCACAAGAATAGAGAACCGCCGAGTCAGCAGGAGGTGGGGGATGAGGGTGTTGAAAAAATTAAATGGTGCATTAACCCTGAGTCTCACCAGCAATAAATTAATTCCGCGTTGGCTTACATTCATTTAGGGATAGCATCATTGTATCAACTTATACACCCGATTGGTTAGCGGACAATTGGCGATATTGGCCGTCCATCCATAGGAGCGGCATTTGCTTCAATGCGAGGACGATGCATGGATTGCACAAATTACCCGCGGGTTATTCATTTGCTCCAGTGCCCCACAACGCCCTGGTCCTGGATCTAGGCATCAGCCAATCGTCCACCATAGGCCAAGAGTCTGCGACCAACATATGTTCGGTGTTTAATTTTCCTCAAGTTGCTGCATCGCTCTTCCAGAGTTTATATGCCATATTCACCCTATACCGCTCGCGCGGAGATCAGATCAGTCGATATGGCTACGCCGCCTTTTCCCTCACAGTTGCGCCCTATGCGATCATGTCAGCAATCAACCTCGTCGGAGGCCTCCTTACGCCTACATATCCTACTCTGTATTTGGTTGGGTCCAGCATTTTGGACGAAGCAAAATCGCGTCCGGGGGCCCAGTTCGATGGTATCATCGGGCGCATTGCAGAGACCAGCGAGATTTTAGCTCTAGATCTTGGGGGAACCTTCGAGAATCAAAACGGGAGTGATAAATCGCTCTTTTTTCGCGTCGAGGGGTCAGATGACGCCGATAATAAACCACCTACCCCACCTTACGAAGGGCCCTTCAAGGTCATTGAGGCCGACGGATCCCGGGAACACCTGGTATTGCGTACCCCTTCCTGCCCAAGGTTTCAAAGAATAAGATCAACTGAATATCAGAGCTCCCAGATTCGCTCTTTATTACATACTCAAGGCTTTATCTCCAGGCTACAAAGAATGAACCTCGTAACCATAGTTCAGCCACCCTTCAGATCGCCTGGCTCCAATCGCACCTTTGCCCAGTTCGTCTGTTTGGCGGTCGGATCTGTCTCGATTGCAATTGTAGGCGGCTTTTCAGGCTTCCACCCCGGACAAAGCACCAAGGCACAACGAGTATGGATAACGACGTGGCTCGTTTTCGGGGTGATCATAGGGATCCCGATGGCCTTCCAAGAAAGCATGATGGCTTTCAGCAAGATGGGGCCAGGTGCTATTGCAACTAGTATGATTCCACCGGCTGCTGAAGACTCGGACTCGAACTCGGACTCGGACGATTCGGATGAATCGGATCCCAATAGCATTTCCAGAAACCAAATTCTCAAGGTCTCCCATTTATGCGCTGGCCTTCTGTACGGCGTTCCTGCTGTTGGTGGATTTGTTGTTGTCGGGAAGATGTTGCTTGAGTATGGTAGCTGTGTTAGACTACTAGGATGACTCGGACTGGAATCAGCATGCCACACTGCCGGTCTTTGCATACCACATGACGGCGATCACTAGCCAGTCGTTTATGATCCCTACATATGTACAGAAAATGCAATTATGCTTTGTTATCCATGAAACGATCTAGACGCTTGAGGTCTTGTTGAGGTCCTCATGTAACGAGCGATGGTTAATCCGGCGAATCTATGCAGACATGATGTATAGTATGACGAGCGACAATGTAGTGGAAGGCAATGGGTTGGACTGGTCAATTAACACATAAATACAGATGAGTAAGAGAAATGCAAATTCTGAAGTTTTCCGTCCGTTGTGACGAGAGCGGAGTCGACTGGGACCTGGCTTCAAATATTAGCGGTGAAGCAGTTGATACTAGCGTAGATTTGGTTGATAATCCTACTACGACCGCGGAGAGGCCTCGTCTGTCTTTGTCGAATGTTTCGTCGTCTCCCTCGCCCACTTGAGTGGATTTATACCGGGGGCGCAATTCCAGGTATGATCATGGTGGCGGGGGCAATTACCGCCATGGCAGCTGTGGATTTAGAGTTTTAGAGTATTATGGGTGCTATGTCTCTCAAGTCGTACCAGTGAGGCTATTGGTTTCAACAACAACGCGAATGATTTTCATGATAATATCATTGGTTTGGTAGTCTTGGACTCGAGACCGCCACAACTGGGGACAGAGGAATGAAGATCATATGTCAGCGGTATCTTGTAGCTTACCAAGTACGTTAAGGCTACAGCAATGCAAGTATCCGTGACGGCGCTGCCTCCAAGCTAAAGCTATATATTGAATTTTAGCCCAATCAAAGACACTCTTGTACTATAAAGACTTACAATGAGGTACACCAGGCCTTTGTCTTGGAAATCAGTGATGAAATGCAATTTTTGATTCTAGTTAGGTTTGGATGTAAACGTGCCCAGGAACATAAGGGCACACCATAACCCCAACACTTATGCCGCCAACGATCTGGGCAAGCGCAAACTAATTTTGAGTGCTTAGCTCCATACGTTTATGGTTGCAAGGATGTGACAGACCAGGGTTATGACCCCTGATAAAACCTTTGATTTGCTAAGAGCCCAGACACGCCTGCAAAATATAAGCTGGACAACCAAAGCAATGATAGAACCGAGGATAGGGGTGTCAAAATTTGCGAGGAAATATTCGTCAAGGTATTCCATATTTCCAAAGCCGAACGCGAACCAATGGAATGCGTCCGCGGTGGAAAGCACTGTTTGGGCGGTCTCTAGGAATAACAAGCCGTAAACTGGAACAATAATAAGCAATTGGGGGCGCTGGTCAGCGGCACGGGCTTCACCAAGGGTTTTGAGTTGCTTCGTATCATCGGGGAAGGTGAGCCTATATATATCTGTAGTGTGAATTAGATTAATATCCAGGTAAACCAGTAAGCCAAGGTTTATTTTCAATTCTACTCACAGCATTGAACCACTAGGATTCCAAAAATCCACCAATTAAACATGACCCCAAGAAGCTGGTTGGCGGGGTGTGTTCAAAATTAATAAGTTTTTCAGTTAAACCTTTTGATTACCGGTGGTCCTGCTCTTTTGGTGGACATAATAAACATGAGATTCGTTGTAGAGGCCCCAAACTCACAAAAGGCCAATGTTTGAGGGGATATCAGGAAGCGGTGGCATGGAAAATGATGGGGAGATGAAGGCGAACACTATGGGTTCGAGGATTGTATTTAAGAGGTCCAGAAAGATATTCGACATAGCTGGTCGGCATGCATCAGCGTTCAAGCCCCGTGGTGGGGCTGATCGGGTTGATCATTACCATGCCGCTGGGGCTTGGGGATATAATATAGGAAATGCTTTCCGCGCTTCCTGAAATGTCACCGATGTTCAGCGGCTGCCTTTGAATGTCCAACAACCAATACGTACAGGACAAGCTTTTGGTTTACATCCACAGAGGCTATTAGGCCAAGGGCTTCTGTAGCCCAGAACCAATGCCATGAAAAGGCCCTGTCTAGGGTTGTAGTGCCGCAACGGTTGGTACATTCATACGGGAGCTCTGATGATGTATCACTGAGAAAGTTGATTTTGATTCTTGAATTCTTAAGTCATGACAATATGGGAATTAGTATCCCCCCGAGCTTTTGAAAAATCTATACCCCCATGTCGACGTCGCAATGAAGACGGCTCAGTTTTATCAACTGGCGAAACCGATTGGAATTGTGGTTGGCCGTGAATTTCGTGGAAGATACATCAGTAAATTAGGGAAGGCACTTGAGATCGCGTCGGTCTTGGTCTTATATCAGGCGCAGATTCCCCAGGGTATTTATAACTATGGAAGCTAACATCTTTTATATGGAAGTGAAACGACACGGTAGGACATACCAGGTTTTAATTATACGCAATTTTAAGCTTGGCTCAGCCAGAGGGGGAAATGGAAACGCTTGTCCTGGTTTAGGTGCTTACCCCCTCGAATAATCACATGATGCGACAATGTCTATGCACAGCGTATGAATGTTGAGATGACTATAACGACATATGTACATAACTATTTCTTCCCCTGAGGATCCTCCTCACCCTTCATACTCATCTCAATCGCTCGTGCTATGGCAGCATCCTCATCTTCGTCATCGCCTTCACCTGCTGCCGTACCACTCATGTCAACGTCATTATCCTGAGCCTCAGAAAGCGCAAGCGCTTCCTGTAGTAGTCGTTCTTCTTCGTCATCGGTTGGGTTAGCTGGGACCTGTGTTGAGGCTGGGGGGGCGGGAGTAACAGGGATAGCTGGTGTGGTGGCCGTAACAGCAGCTTCACGCGCTTGCGCCTCTTGCATCGACATGCGGAGAGCCTAGAAATCATGGTGGGGAAAGATTTGAAACAGTGTTTTGAACTTACCATGGCTAATTCGGGATCGAGGCTGGGGTCAACGCCAAACTCAAAGTTTTCTGCTCCGCTTGAACCTGATGCTGTGGGTATATCGGCCCCGGTGCCACCCAGTTCAACTGGGATACTATTGCTCCGGTCAGCAGAAAGGACTGCTGAGGTGATCAGAGAATCCGAAAGCAAGTGGGGACCGGGTGGAATCGTTACTAAGTGCCTAAAAAGAATATTTAGAATCAATATACATAGACAGTAGAGCGACTTACGAATTATCCCCACTACTAGCACTTTCCACAAATGTCTTCAAAACTGTCTTTCCATCACTGGATGGCTCCTCGATTCCATCGCCGTAGCAGACCACATCCACAGCAACGTTATTTTTCTTTAATTTCTTTGCTAGCTTCACCATTCCTTTCTCGTCCGCTGCAGGTCCCTCCAGCGGAGAGGCAACAAACACAATAATGCGTTGTCGAAGATTCTTATTTTCTCGGTGTTTGAGAGCAAGCTGAGAGATAGCAATGGCAGTAGGGATGTCGATTTGTCCACCGATTTTGGATGAAGTAGTATGGATGGCTTGAAGGATCTGACCCAAATCCTTAGTGTGCGTGACCAGAACCTCCGGACTACCTCGTAGGTCAATGGCAAGGCATTTCGCCAATAACAATGACTCACCCCTTCCCAGCCATTGACATGATTCCGACAGTGTTTTCCGGGTTTGAATCAACCTTAGTCTGGAATACCATGTTAACCGCGTCAGCTTGAGCCTCAAATCTTGTTGGCTGGTAATCCCCGTTCCTCATATATTCCGAGTTGTCAATGATTATCATCGTAGCTTCTAAAGGCATCTTGTGTTATTTTGTGGAGACGAGCGTCGAGGGATAGGTTGTAAGTGCTGATTCGTTAGGAGCACTGACCGCTGACGCGTCGAGCGACGCGGTCCATTCTTGTTTTGGAGTGTTTCGCTCAGAAGATAATAACAAGCTGATGTAATGATAATATTTGTCAACGCTCTCTCGTGAATACCACTGAAGTTGGGAGCCTGGGTAAGCACAACTTGAAGTGTGTGATGACGACTAAGCGGCAGCCTCCAGGCGACGTACTATTGCTGAAACATGTGAGATTCCATAGATAATCATTATTAATTTACTCTCCGTGGCACAATAGAGTCCCTACTCAAGTCTCTTTACTTCCAATTTATAAGTACAATCATCACTGCAATATCAAATCAATGCATTAAAGGCGGTAATAAACCAAGCGACGGGCCACTGAAGCTTCAAGATCTAGAGCCGTCGCGGCCTCCAAGACATCAACCACGGGCTTTCCGCCGCATCAACCCCGAACGCCGCCATCCGACGCGACTGCTCTTGTTTCCGAGTCTCGAGGCTCCTCCGCGCTCCATCCTCCTTTAATCAACTGGGGATTGGGATGGCCGTGGAGTTGCCTTACGCCCGGCCTAAGAGTCACTGTTTTCATGCTATAAAGGAGATTCTGAAAGGGTACGCTTAGCATCCTTGCTCTGGGTACTCCCCCCACCAAATACCTACACTCGTGCTACCACTAGCAAGTACTGGAATCCAAGTGATTGATTAGCTTCAATTCGATGTTGCCTGCTATGTAGTTCGTCATGGTAATTTGGCACTTCATCAGGCATTGAATAGCGTTACTTACTACCACTGCTCAGCGCGACTTGCAAGGCATATTGACACAAACTCATGATAACTTCCACTCCGAAAGAGCGCGTGTCATCTCCATGGCTCCATCCCGTCCGACGCGGGCTTAGGACACCGACCTGCGGCATCCGAGGCAGAATTCGAAGGGTCGCCTGAAATCTTGGAGATCGGGCACAACCAGACCGCAGATCCCACGGTGATAACTAAAAGCCAAACCCGCGTCGGAGCCGCGTACGTCAATCTACAGTGCTACAATCGTGAGTCGATCCTCGGGTCTGGTGCATTATGGGGCACAGCGAACCCGGGATTCAGGTTAGCTGACTCAAGTTATTTCCCCCTGTGGTAGTGGAATCCTGGGTTTCTTACCTCCCATGTCATCCTGGTGTCAGATGCAGTGTACATCTTAGCGTGTTGATGTCAATCGCGCAGGGCTAGGATCTGATATCTCCACGGCGCGCCAAGGTCCCGGATACCACCACCGAGTCGAAGTCAGGATCTAGGTCGCTGTCCAAGTACGATAGAGGTATCCGGCTGGGTGATCTGGCTGAATTAGAGGTCCACGCGGGTGCGTGTTTAGATTTAGAATTAAGATTAGTCGGGTACGTCATGGGGGTATGCGGGCATGTGCTGAGATGTGAGCAGGGCCGCTCTATTACCCTTGGTGGGATGGATGTTCGAAACTACCTATTACTACTACTACTACTACCCAAGCCAAATACCGGTAGAACCCGCACGCTCGGCGCTCACCAATCACTACCCGGCTCCTGGGTATACGGTATTCAATGTGCACTCCTTCGCTCGAAGTGATGGGCCGACTTATTTATACTCGGAGGTTCTCGTACGATGTTTTGCCTACCCCGAGTGTGGTCACGTTGGGATACACTCGAATACTTGG
Source organism: Infundibulicybe gibba (assembly GCA_015501065.1). Taxonomy (NCBI): domain Eukaryota; kingdom Fungi; phylum Basidiomycota; class Agaricomycetes; order Agaricales; family Omphalinaceae; genus Infundibulicybe; species Infundibulicybe gibba. Next base: position 11,287 of record JADNYI010000283.1, read on the forward strand.
AGCATAATCAAAGTATATGTGCTGGCCATGGGCAACAAATTTATATTATGTCTAATGGAACTGGGCGGATTTGGGGTGTTGGTGCCGCCGATGTACGTGGTAATAAGAGTATAATTTGAACCGCTCTCACCACATTACAGCTCTCCTTCGAACAGCAATTTCCTCGGTTTGCTGATAATTGGTGCGACGGAATATAGCGCCGGCCTGCCACAGAAAACCATCTGATCAGTACCTACCCTGCATCATCACAAATAATGGTGGATAAAACCCACATTGAAGTGCCGCAGTTTGCAGCGGGGTTTCCCATGATGATGCTCTCCGATACTCCCGCGATGCTATCATTCTTCCCAAACGCCGACGCATCGAATAGGTGGTCGGTAGTCTTCTCAAAGGAGGCCAACATTAACACGCTGTCCTTCATCTTGGCGACGCCAAATCGTGTAATGCCCAAGACCTCGCCCTACAAGTGCGGTCAGATTATCGCATTGGGAAAGGGGAAGGGATAGAGGCGACCTTGTACGACATAACGTCCCCGAGCAGCATGACGTGCCGTGGATCAATGATCATATCATGCGACTTCATGGTGTATTGAATCTCATTGATGATCGTCCGGCGCGCCGCCTCGATACCGAGCACTTGTGCTACCTCAATGACGTGGTTGGACGACGTGTGTTCCCCCACCACACCTGCAGGTCGACCGTTTAGTTTCTTAGTGTTAAATAAATAAATTACAGTGAAGACGCACCTTCGGTGATCATACATTTCTGCAGGCCGTACCCTTCGACGAGCAGCTCCTTGTCACCCTTCTGCCCTTTGGCGTCATCCTTTTCTTTAATGTTGATGATAGCGCGTTGAATTGTGGGTACGCCCTACGTGCAGTATTAGTACGTCTGGCCTGGAATGTTGACGGACTAGGCCCGGATAAGAGCACCTTTACAACGACATCAGGCAAATTGCGCTTTAGCTCACGCAAACGGTAGTATTTATCTTGGCTGTCGATATATATTCTCAGGCGATTTTTCCGCGGGATGACAGTGATGGACTGTAATACCCAGTTAGTAGTGAAGACTCAAAGATATGAGCGCTGTGCGACCTCTTGTTTGATCTTAAGCTTCTTGGCAGCGACAATCGCCCATTTAATGTCATCTAAAGTAAGTTCAAGCTAAGCGGTGAACATTAAACTGCTGTGATTGCGGCGGTGGTGCTGAATTCGCTTGCCTGGAGTTTTTGGATGGCCGCCCCATCGACGATAATTCCAATATAAGTATATTCTGGTGCCCACGCCTCTTCAAGCACATTCGCGACCTAGTTCGATGTTAACTTCAGGAAGGGTCAACGCGGTGAGGGAAAAACCTACGTCACCAAGAAGCGTCTTTTCGAGTCGCCCCTTGACAATACGCGCCGATGCCTCACTGTTGCTCGTGACCAATTTACAACTAATAATGGGCGTGCTAATGACTTTGGCCGCATTGATGATCTCCTTTATACGCGGAACACCAAGCGTCACGTTCATAGATGCCACACCGGCAAAATGGAATGTCTTCAGTGTCATCTGAGTCCCCGGTTCACCAATGGACTGCGCCCCCACGGCACCAACGGTCGACCCCGGTTCGATGCGGGCTTTGACGTATTTCACCCAACAGATGCTCAAGAACGTCTTCAACTGCTTTTCCGTGACTTTGGACTTATTGTCCACCACAGCCTTCTCTGACACTACAAACGGCTCTCGTAAGCTGGAGGAGAGATTTATACAATCAGGATGTTACCAGATGCGCCCATTGATAAATCAGTATTCTCATCCCACTCGCTTTCGCGTTCCAGTGCCTCGAACATCCCATGCTGCTTGCGTACGCGCCCCAGGCGGTGGGCGATGCGATCTGTCACGAAACCACGAATGGTAGCCAAATACGCGGCTGTACACTCGCTTGTGAACCGCGGGGTAGCGAGCTCTCGATCAACGATCTCGAGTATTTCAAAAGGCAGCAACCCGCGGCCAGCCCTTGACGCTGTTGCCTGTGGGAGCGGTCAAGGCGCATTCACCGGGAGGGGAAATAACATACCGACGCGTGACTCCAAGCACGCTCGAACTCGATCGGCTGAGCATCGCCCTCTAGGCAGGCTGGATCGAGCCCATCGTCTCCGTACCTGAACTGGACGACACCACCAGTGGAATTTCGAACGGAGAGGTCGTATTGCGTCGTCAGGTCTTCAAGCGCCTTCATCAGCCGACGTTGCATGTACCCAGTTTCGGCCGTCTTCACGGCCGTGTCGACGAGGCCCTCGCGTCCTGAGATGGCGTGGAACAGGAACTCTGTGGCGACAAGTCCGGAGTAGAAACTATTCCGAACGAAACCCTTGGAGGGCGGTTCTTTCGATTTTTTGAGGAAATGGGGCAGGGACCGATCCTGGAACCCGTTGGGTACACGATGTCCCGCAATAATCTGCTGACCGACACAAGCAACCATCTGAGAGACGTTGATCACAGAACCTGCTCACAGATAAGCCTGGGCAGCCTCAAAATGCAGGAAGGCATACCTTTGGATCCACAGGTCGCCATGATGAGCGGCGCATTTTGGCGACTGAGCTCCTTCATACAGATCTGACCGACCTGTTCACGAACTTTGGACAGTACCGAGGAAATAAGGGCCTCGAGAGTTTGCTCCTGGTCGCACCCGGGCTTGTTTTCCAATTTCCCCTTCTTTGCTTGCGCGATGAGATCCAAACAGTCAGCGTAGGCTTTTTCCACCAATATGTCCTTCTTTTTCGTCAGCTCGGGCCCAGGGATAACGTCGTTGATACCTAGCGAGAAGCCGTAATTTGCTGGTGGAGAGCTCAGCAAAAGCACCTAAAGGATTAAAAAAACATACCAAGCCAGCGAGCGCACAGCTTCGCCAATCGATTCATTGCGGATGCGGCTTCATGGGGACCATAGTCCCGCATGATAACACCGAAAATCGATTTTTTCTTCCCACTCCCTACAGTCGCCTTGTCCATTACTCCGCACATGATCTCGCTATTGACAATCACAAGCCAACCATCGTTGGGCGAGAGGTCCGGAGCGGGTGTCATCCGCGGGGAATAATTTTCTGGTTTTGCTTCCTCCCACTTGTGGCACTTGGACTCCACGTTTACAAATATTTTGGAACTCTTGTTTGGCCGCATCAGGACGTTAAAAACCTGCTTGCCAGTCCAAAGGCGTACGGGCTTCCAGATTGTTGGTGGAGGAATGTCGATCTGCAGGTTGGCATCCGCGAAGTAGCAGCAGATCTGGGTGAATTGCCTGCGGTCCAAGAATTGGTCCTTGCGAGAGAGGAGGAAGGACGCGGTGATGAAGTCTTGGATGGCGGCAATGACGGGCTCTCCGTTTCTTGGAGTAACCAGATTGTGCTTGACGCTCATGAGTTCGAGAGCTTCGGTCCGCGCCTCTTCTGTTTGAGGAACATCTATGGAGAAGTTTAGACAAAACGAGACTAATGACGTGTTGCCCACGAACGTAGATTCATCTCATCTCCATCAAAATCGGCATTGTAGGGACCACAAACACATTCATTTAACCGGAACGATCGCCAAGGTCTTATTTTTGCCTTTGAGGTCGCCTAAATATATGGAGAAGTTATTTAAGAAAATAACACACCCGGTGGCACATGATTGACAGCTGAAAGCAAGCAGTGAGCTTGATACGGATATATCAAAATGGCAGCCCAACCTTATGGAGACTTGGTTGGCGATTGAAGAGGACGATGTCACCGTCGATGATATGCCTCTCCACAATATCACCGATGCCGAGCCCATCCGCGATGGCGTTCCGATTCCCAAACCGCAGAAACTTTTTATTTTCTCCTCGTGCCACAAAATTCGCACCAGGGTGTATTTCTGTCCCATTCCGCACGGCCTTTTCAGCATTTCCATGTTGTGCGAAGTAACGCGCTCGGGGTATGTTAACACTTTCGCAACGCGCTCTGGACTGCGACCTCATCGATGCGCAAATTCGGGTCGGGAGAAATGACCGTCCGCCCTGAGAAATCCACCCGCTTTCCGGACAAATTCCCGCGAAACCGTCCTTGTTTTCCTTTCAACCGCTGTACAAACCCCTGATTGGTTTTTGACCCGGCTGCGACGGTACACCAGGCAATTCTGAGTTAACATACATCGCGACCGAAAGTTGGAGGAATTCCCATTGTTCCTGTTACCCACGTGAGCAGTATGAAATACATTTTTGAGAACCACCCACCATAAACTGAGGTGTAGGAGCCCCTTTGCCAAACCCTGCTTGATTAGTGCGTTTGTAAACACTATTTCGGTCAATTTCACCGTGAGATCATCTTCGTTCGATGCGCCGTCCTGAGCTACCGACGGGCGAATGCATACGGGTGGCACAGAAAGATACTGCCAAATAAACTCCTCAGGCCTCCCAAATTTAGGCTGTAGTCCCAGCAATTCGCAATCCTGTTCTATCCGGCCTCAATACCACCAGCATCGCAAGAGCGAGCAACGCACCTCGTCAGAAATCCGCCGGAAGAGGTCGAGGACTTTCAGCGGGTTCAGATCCTCATGCACCGCTTTGTTCAAATACATCCCCAACTCCTTCTGACCCTCTATCGCCGGTCCGAATGTGCGTTTCCACTTCTCCATCTCCTCGGCTGTCTTTTTGGCACGGAATTTGTCGTGGATGATCTTCAGTGCGCCCGCCTTTTTGACCGCCCCGTTTGTGGCAGAACAGTATGGACAGTATACGACTTTCCGTGCCATAGTGTTTACAGCTTTAGAAAGCGATTGCCGCTGCATGTTCTCTAGGTTCGGCCTGCGGAACCTTTTAATGTACATGCGTCGATCTGTTTCCTCCAACAACACTCTAGCGCACGTCTGGGAGATGATTATGAATCGCAGAATCCGAGGGGCGAGATACGCACTTTACAAATACATTGTAAAATCCCAATCGTATGTTTAAAGTACCCAATGTGGAATACTGGTACCACGAGCTTGATGTACGCATAGTGGCCGACACAGTTTACGGAGGACTGGCCACACGTCTCACAAAAGGCGTTCTTTTCTGTTGTTCCCTATCGCGGGCAAGTGCCAGTTGGAGTAGTTATTCATTGCATTGAGCAAGGGACGCACGAGACGACGGTCAAGCACACCATGCTTCACGGGGAGCCTGTCGGTAGCGGTATACAGATCGCGATGGGTGACCTCGAACTCGGAGATCTTGACAGTGTCTTGGGCATTGAGAAGACTAAACTGCAACTTTTTTCTGCACCATAGCATGAGGAGTAGTCGCGCCAGAGATGACAGATTTGATATACATTACTTTAGGCGCCTGGTGTGATACAATTTCCTTCATATTTGCAATAGCTACTGGAGGTTCAGCTTGAGGCTGGTCTAGATATACACCGTGGACATCAATGACTCGGAGGTCAACCGGTCACCTTGAAGCCTCTATCAAACTGAGATAAAATAATAAATGTGACGTAGGACGTGACCGGCTGACCGTGACGACTTGCGCGTCCTTGATCTCCAGTCTGGGTGTGCATCCTCCCTTCATCTCCGAGTTACATTTCGCGCCATGTCCAGAACATCGTATGATAGGTAATCCCAAAGACAATCTCCACGCGCATATGAGCTAATCGTCATTCAGATACCTCACAGTATTCTCCCCCGAGGGACGGCTGTACCAAGTCGGTTTGTGCTTCGCCAGCTTCCTGGTGGCCCACTATCAACTGTATACTATCACTAGAATATGCGTTCAAGGCGATATCCGGCTCAGGACACACCGCAATCGCAGTGAGAGGAAAGGACACATCTGTGGTCATTACCCAGCGCAAAGTTCCCGTGCGTTGCTGCTGCATCACGCAATGGAGTATTGGCTAATCTCCCACAGGACAAGCTCCTGGACGCATCGACTATTACTCATCTCTTTAGCATCACTCCTACGATCGGCTGCGTGATGACTGGCCTCATTGGTGCGTTCGCAATCTGTGATCTTGCATAACCTGATACCTCCCAAGCCGACGCACGCGCACAAGTGGTCCGCGCACGCTCAGAGGCAGCTGAATTCAGATACAAATACGGATACGAAATCACCCCCGATGCCCTCGCGCGGCGCCTCGCCAACATAAACCAAGTATACACCCAGCGCGCTGCCATGCGTCCCCTCGGAATATGTATGCCATAATGCAACTCCGCACATCGCCCACTAACTTGCATTTAGCAACGATATTAATCGGCATTGACGCGGAGCTGGGCCCGCAGTGCTTCCGGCTCGACCCTGCGGGCTACTTTGTTGGGTTCCACGCCACCGCCGCAGGGCAGAAGCAGCAAGAGGCGATGAACCACCTTGAGAAGAAATGGAAGAAGCTGGACTCTGGGCGCGGCGCGGAGGACGCAGCTTCTGCAGGGAAAAACTTGAGCCGCGAGGATGTTATCGAGGTATGTGACCATGAATTTGCCCTGTATTCCACTTACCCGCCCAGATGGCGATTGAGGCAATGTCAACTGTACACGCGACGGATTATAAGCCTGGAGAAATTGAAATCGGGATTGTATCTGAAAGTGCCGATGAGGACGTGAAGACGCGGGGGCAGTGGCGGGTGATGGGTGAGGAAGAAATCGAGCGGTATCTATTGGCATACGCAGAAAAGGATTGATAAGAGTACCCGGTCTACCATTTCCAGGCAATTAATAGTCTTCTCTTGAATGTAACACCATAGAGCAGGCTGGCATGATGGAGTTTGAGAATCTAGCTACGCCCGCCTCGCTCTGGCTGGAAGTCATAAGTGTTGCGCTGTAAACTTTAGCTATTCGCCATCCTTCGACACTACATGAGAATCAGAGTTGATTGGCACCAACCAAGTTACGCATGATATGGATTGTGATAATGTGATCATGGAAATTCTGGATGGATTTCTCCTAGGTCGTAGGACCCGTGTCCGAATACATCATGTTCTAAGTAACACTCCTTGGTTATGCCATCCAAGGACGTCATGAAGGTACTATTAAGTTGCTGCATGCGGCAGGCGGCCGCACATGTACAGGCAGGGAATTGGGGGTGAAGCCTAGGGAGGATGTAAACAAAGATGTGTGGGAGGATACGAAAGAGGAAAGAGGACGAATACGAAAGTCGGAGAGGGAAGATGATAGGAACATGGAAGCCAATGGGGAAGATACTGGAGGGGACGGGAAAGTGGAAGACGATAGGGAAGAGGGAGATGATAGAGAAGAGAGAAGCGATAGGGAAGACAAAGAGGAGGGGAAAGTAGAAGTGAATAGGGAAGAAAAAGAGCATGGAGAAGTCGGAGGGGGGATGGAGAAGGTTCGAGCGGGGTTGTGGGCATGTTTCGGCTCGCACTCTTTTGGTTGATTTCCATCTACATACTTCAATATGTACAACAGTCAATATTGAATATATTTCATTGGTGGTGAGCGCAGGGTAGCGCATTCTGGCTATAGGATAACGAAACGTGAAGGTCCGCGAAATAGCAAGACGTCGCGCCTCCCGCATTGGAAATGCTGAGGTCTGTAGCCAGTTGCCTCGTTGGAGGCTGAGGGCACACGAGCCAGGTCTATCGACGGATACAGGCGAGGTAAGCGCGACGCCAGGGATATTTCTCGCGAATATTAGTAGAGCTCCAATGACGCGAGGACGGGTCCGATGAAATGAAAAGTTCGCCCCTCCGGATGTCCAGGACAGTCCAGCCCAATTCGAGACAAACAATCAATGCACTGGCATTTGCTCCAATTGCAAGCATTTTGCCCGCGCCATACAGACAGTAGATATAGAGTAGAAATTACAGCAAATGATTGCTTGTTAGCAATACGTGGGCAATAAGCAGGCAGGATGATGGAATTCAGCTATACAGGAAAATACTGTATGTGGAGGTGTATACACAACTCGTACACGCCCAGATTGTCTAACTTCATTCGGGAGTATCGTGTTGTTAACGACGGTCGGCGCGGAGCATCGGCTATCACCTCGGCGCACGGGGAGTTGATCAGGTCAAGCGGTACTAACTAAAAAAACACGTCGGCGCGCAGTACGTTGAATCTTACCGCTACAGGCGCATCACGTTCCGAAGCGTACTTGGTGGGTGAGGGGGAGGGGGAAGCGCAGGCGGGGTAGTCCAAGCTTAACATGAGTCACTGCTGACAAACATCCAAACGCCTAGGGAATACTGAAACCTTGAGTGTCTGAATTTGTTTGGCGAATCTCTGGGTCTTAATTGATGTATTCTAGCACTAAAAGAAGCTATCTGTAAGAGGCAATGCAGTGGAGGGTGGTAGGCGGGGCGGGGGCGTCGGAAAGACCAGCGAGGAGTGCGACCGCATCCGATGCCGGACTTTGGCCGGACTCCGGCACGCGGATCCGGAGGGGATAGGCTTGACGAATGTTTGTCAATATTGTTCTACAGGAATCTCATCCACCCCCCGATCAATTCTATCGTGTGAATGCAAGTAATCCCCGCACAACCACAGGTGCGCCTGGCCGTCTCTTCCGTCCATATTCTACGGCTCACTTACCCACAGTAGTTTGTCCCGGGGGCGACGGCGTCATTCAGAAAGGGTCCGAAATGCCCCTCTGGATCTGTGTGCCGGAGTCCGGCCAAAGTCCGGCATCGGATGCGGTCGCACTCCTCGCTGGTCTCTGCTGGTCTCCCCGACGCCCCCGCCCCGCCTACCACCCTCCGCTGCATTGCCTCTTACAGATAGCTTCTTTTAGTGCTAGAATACATCAATTAAGACCCAGAGATTCGCCAAACAAATTCAGACACTCAAGGTTTCAGTATTCCCTAGGCGTTTGGATGTTTGTCAGACTCAAGCCAAGCTTGGACCACCCGGCTTGCGTTCCTCTTCCCACCCATCAAGTATGCTTCGGAATGACCACGACCTTCACGGATATTCGATCAAAATTCAATCAAAGATTACAATTCTTGACTTATGGGAGGTTGCTGTGACGCCCCCTTGGTATTGTTTTCCCACTTCTATCTCGATGGGTATAAAATTAAATCACTATAGGCTGATGGTGATCACCGTGGGGCTGGAGGTCTATTCTGGAGTCATGATGGCACTGATCCGCTCGTCACCATAGTTTCAAACTTGATAAATATGAAAGGTTTTATCACTTACCAAATACCAACCTTACCCGCCGGCAATTGGCACAGACGACGCAACGAAATGTCAAATCTGCCCCCAATCCCTCAAAATACTACTGCAAGGTAATGTTCTCCAGTAGCTATATGTATGGTTGGCGGCTCATGACGTTTGTGGAAACTCAAGTGCTCAAGGCCCATTGGTATGCCGTCAATCCTAGAGTTGAATGGCAGGATGTTCTCAAATCCTCTCAACAAAGCTTCTAGGTTATCTTTTTAATTGGGGTCTGTACGGCATGCTCTCTGTTCAAGTGTGTAAGCAAACCAAATAGGTTTCTTTAGTTTTCACCTGAACTCCTCCTAGACATATACTACCTCGCGTTCCCTAACGATCGCCGATTAACGAGGTATCTGGTACTTGGATTATATCTTACCGAAACACTTCAAACGGCTCTCATCACCCACGATGCATTCAAGACCTTTGCGGTGGACTATGGGAATCTCACAACACTCCGTAATGCTCAGCTAGAAGGGTTGAGTACGCCTATGATTAGTGCAATTGGTCCGTAAACCAGACTGCGAGAATTCGCTCTGGGACTGATCATTATCCCCGAGTTTAGTCAGCTGTACGGTCCAGCTCTTCTTCACTTACCGGATATTCATTCTCTCCAAATCCAAACTACTTGCGTCGGTGATTTGTCTGGTACTGTTGACGATATCTGCTTCCCCATATGATTTGCTCCTAACGAGAAACTTCACTAGATTGCATTAACCCAAGGGGGTGCGGGAATTGCCACAGGCGTCCAGACATTACAAATTGACGATTGGTCAAAGATACAGCTAGAAGCTTTCGTTAGCTGCACCGTAAGATGGGATTCAGTCGGGAGATATGTATGCACTTTATGCGCTAAAACCCCTCTGTGTAGATTTGGCTCGTTGGTGCTGCTGTCTGCGACATATTGATTGCCATTTCAATGTGTTATTGTGTAAGTTGTTGACTATATAAATACGCTAGGCTGAGCTGTCGCTCAGTTATCGAGGAGTGAGACTGGTCTCCGCTCAACTCATGTCTTGATCTCCAAGCTCATCCGGTTGACTATTGAGACTGGGACCGTGACAGGTACTTCTCGTCAGCCGTTCCTTGCTTGTGGACCGAGACTGACATCAGCCTTTCGAAGCAACGGTCGCGACCATTGACATAGCTCTGTTCCTTGTGTTTCCCCATAATAACTATCACACCGCTCCTGCCGAAATTCTAGCGAAGCTATACTCGAATACACTGGTTGTTACACTTAACAACCGGCTTTATATCACCGATGGGAGAGTTAACCGAATGCTGTCGGTCGAGCTGGGCTCTGGGATGGATTGGAGTAGTGGACTTCAGCACCAGGTGGATCAGGATCAACATAGGCAAAATGATACACGACATATTGGGGTGACCGTCGCCCAGCGAGACGACAGGGGCAATGGTTCCGATGCCTGTAGCACTAGTCGATTGGAGGTGTGTGGACCTAAATGGGCATGTCTTGAGCTTCGGACTGATGTTCTGCAGAGGATGAAAGCAATTACATCCGCTGGTGGTTCTACTAACAGGCAGGCAGATTTCATGGCGTGAGGGGTGTGGTAATGTATTCACATTTTTGCATTGGCTCTCGGGCGCAAGTGCTATTTTATTGTACTATTTAGTTTGATCAGGAGTTGCGGCTGTAGTGACTATCCAATGCTGAATTGTGGCTGGCTGACACCTCTTTCGGCCAGGTGCGGGCGCTTATTCTCGCCTTTTTCCAGGAGAACCGGTGAAGGGCGACCCATATTACACGGACGGAGCTGAGCATTTTGGAAGCACTACCACCTGGACGCCGCCCCGATGGTCATTATACCACAACTCACTGCTCGGGAAGAAGCGAGCGTTGACTGCGGCCGCAGAGGTCAAATTTGCATGAATTTACATCGTGCGTGCCAGTGGCTGTACCCACGATATTGTCAAGCCTGGATTTGTCAACCGCAGACCACCCTCTGATTGACCAAGATTAAGCCCGCGATGCCGAGCTCGGTAGGTTTGGTCATGCATAGTTGCACGGATGTGGGGCGGTGCACGTTCTCCGTCTCAACATTTCCCCTGGCACGTTTGCTGAAACTCTTGCGGTAGTTAGTCGTTGCGTTCGATCCTACCCTGTAGTATCCCTTGCTGTAGTAGATATAATATGGCAATCCTATGGGGTTACCCTACCTACCGATGTGATCACCAACTTTTCTCGACGTTGAACGCCTGCACCGGAGACGGTCCTGGCCAGGCCGCACACCACTGCTTCGAACATTATTTCCTGCCACGCGAGCGCGTCGTACCGTTTTTGGGATTCCCCTCACGTCCTGCCCAGCATCACATGTATACTGTGAGGGATCTCCTAACACTAAATACCCGAGTCTGTCCTGCGTGTAATAAATACTTATTCAGCACAGCCAGTCTTCTTCACAGCGGGCTCACCAGATGTTTTCGAGACTGTTGTGGATACCATCAACTTCACTGTCAAGCTTTTCAGCTACCATCAAGCCGTCAAGGGTACCGAGGAGGACCGCCAGAAACTATTGCTAGCGGTCTCTGCCCAAGCCAGTGGAACCCTCATCTGCGTCCTTCGCAGCAATCTTGACTACTATTTCTGCAGCGAAACTTTCCTTCCTCCCAACCCGCCAATCCACTAGGGAGTTGAACAACGGGTTCGCAAGATAGGTGACGCATTCCATAAGACGGTTTCGTGCGGTGGTGGTGTCAGACATGGTTCTGATGTGGGTCTTTTTGGATTATGTCCGGTTGACCTGCATCTTTTTAAATAACGCCTATTAACCCATGGCTGTATTCAGAATTTCACATTGCTGCATCTTGGCCATCGCATTCAATACACATTGGGTGAAACATCCGCCACTCAATTTGATGTATAATCTGGCCGGTGATATTACTACAGCTGGGGTCATTCATGTGGAATCAGACTAGGCCAGCATTGATGGCAACAATGACGGTAGTCACATGAAGCTACTCGAGGCCAAATTCGTGGCCTTGAAATATGAGCTCTCTAGGGCTATGCCATGGGCACCGTAAACATCAAGAATAGTTTTGATATGCGGCGAGGTAGCATCCAACTTGGCTCACTGTTTTAGTGGGGAGCACACGTCGACCCGAGGTTTCTGGATTGACAACGTCAGGTATTCGCTATCTTCTCTCGATTTGGCACTACGGGAATCAGACTTGCACTCCGAGTCTCCGAGTCGGTCTGGTGCCAAGCCGCAGGCTATATATGAGTGACACGGATTGGGATCATGATGTCACGGAAATTTCGGATGGCACTTGTTTTCTTCTGGGGCCCAAGACCAGCGACCAAACATACCCACACTTTTATGGCCGCTCCTCGAGCCGATCACTGAAACTTGAAGCTTGAAGTTTAAGCGGCCTCGCTTTGCCCAAATGATAACTACGGCGGCCCCCTACACAAACAGTATATCAAAGTACCTTGTCATTCTCGCCCTCTGGGTTCTACCTCGCACCTCCCTCCCCCTGCGAATTTAGCAAGAACGGACGACCAAACGCGAGAGGATGAACACATTTGGCCTCGTTGCCTTGCGGCGCGTGGCTCGATGTTCACCATGATCATATACACCCTATTTTATGGCTACTGAATGGATACACGCCCACCTCTTGTCCTGCGAGTTGACGTGCATCCAACTGTACGCGAACTTTTGTTGTGTATATCATGCAGTATACCAACGCTGACAGAGCTTCTCCTGGCCAACGTGATATTCAATTCCAACTGCTCGATACATACACAAATCCTGAAGTGCTCTCGATCGAAGTGGCGGAGATATTGAGATAGTAGGGTGATGCGTGTATTCGGCGTGCCACCATCTAGCAGCATTATTAAACGCGTGTTTGGCCTGGCCTACTTTCCCCGCATCGATTTTTGTCCATGGACGCCTTTGGTACACTTGCAAGTGCAATCGACCTCGCAAACAAAATCGTTGGCTATATTCAAGCCGTCAAAGGGGCGAAGGAGGACCGCCGGAAACTATTATCGGAGGTCTCCGCTCTCGAAGCCCTCCTTCGCATCCTCCGCGGACGTTTCAACATCGAGGGCAACGATGATGACATCTCAAACCTGCTAGTGAAAGCTGGCCTTCGATGCCCTTTTGACCAATGCTGTCAAGCCCTGCAATCCATAGTGGAGAAGCTAGAAGATATGGCATCCTCCGTGGACAAAGTTGGGGGCCTGCCCCCGTTTGCGGAATTAATGAAGAATATCCGGTGGCCATTCTGCCAAGAGGATATTAAGGCGATGCTAGAAAAGATTGAACGATTAAAGTCTCTGATCTTACTGGCATTCCAGGCATCGCTGATGTGAGTAGCCATTATTTATCAATGGTACGATTTAGAATTTAAGCTGAGTCGGAGGAACCAGGGAGTTCGTTGACAAGACGCACGATGAACTCAAGGACGTTGGATTGAATGTGGCGAAGATTAAATCTACTGTGTTGGCTCTCGAGACAAAATATCGGGGTTCGTAGACCAGAGTTGGTCCTATGAAGCGCAGCCTCTGACCACTAACCAGATCAAATGAAGTCACTCGAAGTCGATTTCCAGACCCTAAAATTCGAGCTCCAGAATTCCGCCAAGGGCGTCGTGAACATCAGGCAGAGCCTCGATAAGCAGCAAGGTGAGGTTAGACTGGGCAATAGCAACGCGTTTATCTCACCTCCGTATAGACCAGATGAACCAGGTGCAGACCGAAATCACAATCATCAGGGAGAGTATGTATATATAGATTATTCGGATGCCCAACTGACATTGAGCTAGGGCAAGAACTTCAGAAGATCCTCCAATTACTTTCGCCATTCGACTTCAATGGAAAGCACAAGGCAACACTCAGAAAACACACCCCTGGTACTGGCGAATGGTTCCTGGAGCACCCAAAGTTTCTGGATTGGCAACGGGGCAAGTTCAACGTTCTCTGGTGTCCAGGAGACCGTGAGTGCATTATCAACACTATTTACCTCAGGCTGACATCCACTGGTCATTTCAGCGGGAGCAGGCAAATCCGTGATGGCGTGAGTGTTGTTCGATATGCTGCTCTTGAATTTTTCATCTAAATTTCATTATAGATCAGCTACTATCCATCGGCTGCAGCGCAACATCCCCGAGGGCGTGGCTGTAGTCTTCATTTACTTCGAATACACGACAGAGTACACAATAATGGGCCTCATCGAGGCGATATTGAAACAACTCGTCCGACGACGCATCACAAGCTCGGGCATGGAATCACTTCAGAAGCTTGTAGGGGGTGGTGACCTAGCACTTGACGAGCTGCTCGCCGTTTTGGGGACTGAGATGAGAACATATTCCCGGGTCTTCGTCGTGATCGACGCCTTGGACGAGACCCCTACTCAAATTTGGGTCCCATTGCTGGAACACCTCCAAGAACTATCCGGAAACGTCGGCCTCCTCGCCACCTCCAGAGATCTAGGCGACATTGCGGCGGAGTTCCGAGGAAAACAACGCCTCGATGTCATGGCTCACGAGGCTGACATGAGGATGTACATCGAAGGTCGACTCTCAGGGAGCACCGGGCCTCTGAAGCGACTATTGAGGGCAAATGAATCTCTCCACGAGGAGATTGTGACTGGGATTATGAAGAGGGCAGATGGGATGTACGTGACCCAATTACTCCATCGCAGTACCTGATTCGAAGCCCCGCCCACCCTATAGGTTCCTCTTGGCCCGGTTACACATGAACTCCGTAGAGATGAAAGCTAGAGAAACGGACCTTCGCAAAGCTTTGGGCAAGCTACCCGGAGACTTGAGGTCGGCGTATGATGAAACGATGGGACGGATCAGCGACGAAGATAGGGAACTCGCATATTACGTCCTCTCTTGGGTGATTCATGCTGCCCGACCGATGTCAATAGATGACCTGCGATATGCGTTGGCAGTGAGGGAGGGAATAACGGCTATTGACACCAATGATCTCTACGACGAGGCTCATCTTACTTCAATATGTGTCGGCCTGGTCATGTTACAGGACTTGGAAAACAATAAAAGTGGCAAGGTTGTTGGGCTTGTCCGTATGTGGTTCTAATATGCTATCTGTTGTCCCAGTGAATCTCACAATACATTCAGATTATTCTACACAGGAATATTTACAGGACCACTTTGCCTCACGTCTTCCTCCACATACACACCTTGCAATTACTTGTCTTCAGTATCTCTCCTTCGACGTTATCGGCGCACTGCCTGGCGCCAATTATTGGGCTTCCAGGTGCCGGCTGGTGGAAACTCCATTTGCCGAGTATGCCATATCCCATTGGGGCCCACACGCGCGTGCGCATTTTTACTCGGATGACAAGACTATCAGGAACCTGGTGATGGGGCTGTTGCGCAATAAGCAGAGGGTTGCGGTGCTTGGTTATATGATTTGCGGCGCCCATGACGTTTCCGCAATCCAACTTTGCACCGCTCTTGGACTCAAAGACTATGTGGAGTACCTGCTGCGTGAGGGTTTTGATGTCAATTCCGAGGACTCGTGTGGTATCACAGCAGTCATGGAAGCAGCACAGCGGGGCCAAGGAGAAATCATGCAACTACTGCTAGACCAAGGTGTTGATGTTAATTCGACGGGTCGCAACGGCGATACCCCCCTGTCCAAGGCAATACAAAACAAGCGCCAGGGAATTGTAGAACTCTTGTTGACGAGAGGAGATGTTGACGTCAATTCCCGTGGCAATCATGGCAGAACACCACTATCTTGGGCGGCAGCAAGCGAAAACCGCAAAGTTATGGAACTTTTGTTAGCGAGGGACAACATCGATGTCAATTCCCGTGACGACGATGGCAGAACACCACTTTCCTGGGCGGTAACCAACAAGCACCGGTCTGGAATTGTGAAACTCTTGCTAACGAGGCAGGATGTCAACGTTGATTCTCGTGATGATAATGGCAGGACACCACTTTCCTGGGCGGTGACCAACAAGCAACGGCCCGAAATTGTGAAGCTTTTCTTGGCCAGGCAGGATGTCGATGTCGATTCCCGAGACAATGGCGGCAGAACACCACTATCCTGGGCAGTGGCCAACAAGCACCGGCCTGAAATTGCGGGGTTTCTTTTGGCGAGGCAGGATATTGATGACGACTCCCGCGATATTGACGGCAAGACACCGCTAGCTCGAGCAGCGCAATGCGGAAACAAAGGCGTCGTAAAACTACTGCTGGCGAGGGACGATGTTTGCATAAATAGCCAGAGCGAGAACGGGTATACACCACTGGCTTGGGCGATCTCGGAGAACCAGGAAGGGGTCGCGCGCCTGCTTTTGGCAAGAGATGACGTGGATGTCAGCCCGGAAAACATCGGTGAATACATATCGCTACATAAACCACTGATAGAGTGGGGTAGCTTGCAGTGGCTTTTCAAGGGTGGCGATTGGGCTGGTATTCCCGAGCTGCTGCGCCAAGCGGCAGACCGCCGCGCAGGAATGCTCCCGAAGAGGTCGAGGGAGAGCACACTAGAGACAGGATTAACGGGACAATAGTTGTTTCTTTTTCTACCACTGGGGCCGCTCAACACACAGTTTGAAATGTGGATATGTTGCGATTCAAAGGTGTCTCTCCCTCAGCGGGGAAGTCTGTCGTTGGGTTAGCAGGTGCTAGACTCGTGACCATCCTTCTGAGGCGGCTTGAGCAAATCCTGCTCGCAGAGGAGCAATGCGCTCACATGTGTGCCTTGCTCCTAACAATGACAATGTCAAAATACAACTAATTACTCAAATCAAGACGAGGACCCCATGACCGCTGAAGGCACCTGGCACCTCCTGGTACCATAAATATGCCAAGCTGTCAATCGATACTCATTTTCATATGCAATACTCCGAAGTGTTGCCTTCATTTATCTAATCTTTCCATCTGACTTAGTCAAACCCCCGGGATACTTGGAATGTCTATGGTCGCATTTTTGACCAGCACCCTTGACCCTGAAGCGTCTCGACCGGGATCAATAATACAAAAGACTAGGTTGTCGATAAACGTCACGTGAAACAAGAGACAAACGGCACGTGGCATAATTATTGACGTGTTGCATGGAGTCCAGACATACCATTACGAGGGCCACCGACTGACCACAAGAACGTCCACTACGCATGAGTGTTGCATTAAGCTCCGTCTCCAGTCCCAACTATTATATTCTTCCATTACTGGTACCTGTAGCCTGCGCTATGGATTCAGAAGTGCAAACATGACGATGCTGTTTGCCAGTGCCACACTACTTTTCGCATCATGTTAAGCTCATTTCTCCATGTTTACATTTTTACATTTCACATTAGTGGTAGATTGCCACTACCCCTCTAATTATACATTCAATTCAATGGATTGGACTCAACCTTCAATACTTCAACATCTGGGCTTTGAGAGCATCAATAATACCATTTTCCGCCTGTGAATGAGATGCACGTCTGCCACTTTCGCGGAATCCTTGGAAATTCATGGAAATTCCCAAGAAATGACTCGAATATTCTTCAAGGGGAGCATGATTGACTAGCTCACCGGCGACATGGCTAAATGTCGTCATTGTACTACTTACCATCCTAGCAATGTAAGTTATTATTTTCCATTGCTCCGGTGCCAATCTCTGACATCAGACAGGTTTGACAATAACGGAGCGTTTACCCAACGAAATGGCTGAACCTTCAAGAGCATCAGTACGAAATGCCTGTCGAGAACATTTAGCCGCAACCTTGGGCTCACCCAGCCGCCGTCGCATACCCTCACATGCTTGGCAGAATAACAGGAATCGGCCAGTTTCCCCAACACTTGGACGTGGGAGAAGAGTAAGTGCAATTGATACTTTGACACTTTGGACCAGACTCTTAACTTGGAATTAGCAACATGCGAACATGACGTTTGGCGCCCCCTTACCAACCCCGGTCACACAAAGTCGCACTGCATCAACACGTCCCGAGACGCATGATCAGGATTATCAAGCTATACAGGATTCATCAGCGCCGCGACCGTCTCCAGAATTTCAATCCACAGTCAACCTGTTAACTCCACCACCCACTCAAAGTCAGCATATAACATCAGCGAGTAAGTGCCAATTTGGATTCACCCGATTTGGATGGCTAGCTCACCACCTGTTAGACCGTCGCTCTATTGCTCAACGTGCGCGCCGTGAGCGTGAACGGAATGAACGAATAAATGCTTCATCCCCCAGACGTGAGAGCAATAATAGGCAAAGTAAATCCCCTCACATCGTTATTTTTTTTTTACTAATGTGTTGCTAGATGAGGGAATTGATGAGATGCCTAATCGTCCTCAGCGCAGGGATCTGAATCCTAACAGCCGTGTCACACAAGCAGGTACAGTGGGGCCGCAAGCTACAAATGTCAGCCCTGTGGGTTCCGAACCTGCGCTTTCCAGGCGCGTCTTGGCACAACGTGCGCGCCGTGAGCGAGAGAGACTACAGAGGCTGGAGAGGGAAAATGGTACGTGCATTTTTACTACGAGAGGGTAAGAAAATATGACTAATGTCTTACTCCATAGATGCTCGGAATGTTGCTTTGAATGAGCGTCCAGTTGCCCGAAGGCCTTATGTAGAGCCGGCTCAGAGGCATGACCTTGGTTGCATGAATGTTGCCTGTCAGCACTGCGGCGCCCTCCACTGGGCTTCTGAAAAACTGTCAACATCAACCAGTACCACCCTACACTTTTCCACATGCTGTAATAAAGGCTTGGTTCGCATTCCACTACTCCCAGACCCACCTCTCCTGATACGTCAACTGTTCTCCGGAACCCATGCCCTGTCCCAAAACTTCAAGGAGAATATCTGGCAGTATAACCGTGCATTAGCCTTCACTTCCTTGGGTGTCCGTGAGGATCATACCGTCAACCAAGGCCGAGGACCCCCTGTGTTCCGCATTCATGGTGAGCTATGCCACATGTCTGGATCTCTCCTTCCTGTCCCAGGGCAATCGCCGCGCTACTCCCAACTTTATTTCTATGAACCCCATGTGGCACTTCACCACCGCATGCAGAATAATCAGGGTAGTGGTCTTCGAGCGGACACAATGGCAATTCTGCAAGCCGTGATCTGTCACTATCATCAGTACACAACCCTCTTCCTCCATGCATTTGAGATCCTTCGCGGCTATGGGGAAATGGAGGACGTGAGCATCCGCCTCCAAGTGACTCCTAACTTAGACCGTCGCCGGTATAATCTACCCACTGCTGATGAGGTTGCGGTCATCCTCCCAGGGGCTCCTGTCAAGAATGACTTCCGGGATATTGTCTTGCGTAAACGTGGTGGTGGTCTACAACGCATTAGTGAATGCCATCCTGCATATGCACCGCTGCAGTACCCACTCCTGTTTCCTCGGGGGGAAAACGGGTGGCACTCAGACCTCCAGGTACACCCTCAAGACACGAACCCACGTCGCCTTACTGAGACAAGATATGCTGCTTTTCGTCTCCATGACCGTCCTAATGAGTTCTCATGTGTCTTGCGGGGTGGGCGCTTGCTACAACGATATATGGTTGATATGTGGGCATCGGCTGATCAAAATCGCCTCAACTGGCTTCGAGATAATCAGGAGCACCTTCGTGCTGAACTCTACAGTGGCCTGTTGGATGCTGTCCATAGTGCTGATGATGAAGTCAATCTCAACGAGCTAGGAAATCGTGTTATCCTGCCGTCTTCCTACACTGGAGGACCACGTCATATGCAGCAGCAATACCAAGACTCTATGGCCATTGCCCGCTACTATCGCAAGGTTGACATTTTCATGACTGTAACAACGAATCCACACTGGGAGGAGATCACCCGAGAGCTACGTCGAGGGGAAACTGCATATGACAGGCCAGATTTAGTAGCGCGTGTCTTTCAGCAAAAGAAAAAAGCGATCCTCGCAGACCTCATGGCTGGGAAATTGGGCCGCGTTGCCGCATATGTCTATACAATCGAATTCCAGAAGCGAGGACTCCCTCATATGCATATCCTTATCTACTTTGAGAACCCATACAAGTTATTGACGCCTGAGGAGATTGACACACTCATTTCGGCAGAATGGCCAGACCCCGACACGCAACCTTTACTCTTTGAGACCATCAAATCCACCATGGTCCATGGCCCCTGCGGCCACATCAACCCTAATGCTGTTTGCATGGAGAATGGCAGGTGCACGAAGCGCTTTCCAAAACCATTCAGTGACCACACAAACATGGATATTGATGGATTTCCAATCTATCGCCGCCGCAATGATGGACGTGCCTACGAAGTATGTGGGTACATGTTGGATAATTCCTGGATTGTGCCGTATTCACCCTGGCTGTCCGCCCGTTATGACTGTCACATCAATGTTGAATGTGGAGTATCTTTGGCTTCCTTCAAGTACCTCTTCAAATACATTCATAAAGGTGGTGATCGTGCCAGCTTTGAACTTCACCGGAATGACGAGATTAGCCGTTGGCTCGATGGCCGCTATGTCTCTGCATCAGAGGCAGCCTGGCGAATTTTCCACTATGAAACCCATGCAATGCAGCCAAATATTGTTCGTCTTCAGGTACACCTCCCTGGCCACCATATGACTCGGTACAGAGCAAATGAGGACCTCTCTGTTGTACTCGCACGTGCAGCCCAAGAACAGACATCACTCACTGCTTTTTTTGAAGCAAATGCAGATAACAGCAGCCTGGGGGAGGAAGCAAGGCGGTACACCTATCAAGAGTTTCCCCAGCACTTCCGGTGGAATACTGAAAATGGGGAGAAGCGCTGGACCTGCCGACAAAGAGGCTTCGCCATTGGCCGCATGTATTGGGTTCCTCCCACTGCTGGTGAGCGCTTTTATTTGCGAACACTCCTCACCGTTGTCAAAGGTCCACGTTCCTATGAGGACCTGAGGACGTACAATGGTGTCCTCTACAACACCTTTCAAGAAGCGTGCCTGGCAAGAGGTTTGCTTGATGATGATGGCGAGTGGCGGGACTGCTTGGAGGAAGCATCGCACATGCAGACTGGGACTCGCCTGCGTCAGTTATTTGCTACCATTCTTCTCTTTTGTGAGCCATCACAACCGGCTACACTCTGGAGTGATTTTCGCCATCACATCTGTGATGATCTACGCCACCGACTGCAGGTTATGGGTGTCATAAATCCTTCAGATGACGATATATATGACTATGGTCTCTTTCTCCTCAATAAAGTCCTTGGCGAGTCTGGCAAGTCACTTGAGAACTGGCCTACCATGCCTATACCGCAAAAAAATTGGGAACGCCATCATGATTATAACCCCTTAGTTGCAGACCAGCTCCATTACAACCAGTCGGAGGAGAGGGCACAGGCAGCAGAGCGGCTATTGACCATGAATGAGTACCAAGCAGAAGCATTTCGGAGGATCATAGAATCGGTCGAACAAGAGCTTGGAAACCTTTTCTTTCTGAGTGGACCTGGAGGGACAGGCAAGACCTTCGTCTATAAAACACTTTGCAACAGGGTTCGGGGTGAGGGATGGGTTATTCTGGTGGTTGCTTCATCTGGTATTGCCGCACTCCTCATTCCTGGTGGACGTACTTCACATTCAATGTTCAAGATCCCCATTGAAGGCCTAAATGCAGAGTCCCTCTGTAACATCCCAAAGCAAAGTGCTCGAGCAGCCCTCCTCCGCATGACCAAAATCATCATCTGGGACGAGGTTGGGATGCAGCATCGACATGGACCAGAGGCCTTAGACCGTACCTGCCGTGACATTCGTAACTGCAATAAACCTTTTGGTGGGATTACAGTTGTCTTCGGAGGTGATTTCCAGCAAATCCTCCCTGTTGTTCCAGGTGGTTCACGCGGGGATGTAGTTGATGCAACTTTGCAACGCTCACACCTCTGGGAAAGTATTCAGGTCCTCCACCTCTGGCAAAATATGCGGCTCAGCCAATCCCCTGAGGATCGTGAATTTGCATCTTGGCTGCTTGATGTTGGGCATGGCCGAGCACTTGACACAAGTGGGAACGTCAATCTTCCTCATGACATGATCTGCAGCAGTGACAATGATCTAATCAACTTTATCTATGGCGACATTGGAGTACAACCACCACCACCTCCTGAATACTTTGCCAATCGAATGATGGGCCTTGCAGCACGCAACGCCGATGTCACAGATATTAACTCCAAGATCCTCAGGCATATGGTTGGCGAGGTTCGAAACTACTTCAGTGCTGACCGCGTTCTGCATGAGGCTGGTGTTGATGGGCCAAATGGTGATGATAATGAACCAGCTGATGTTCCTGTCGAAGTTCTTCGCTCCCTCGATGCCTCTGGCCTCCCCCCAGGTGAACTCGAGCTAAAAGTCGGATGCCCATTGATTCTTCTTCGCAATCTTTCCCCTGCACAAGGGCTTTGCAACGGCACACGGATGATTTTGACACAGATGTCAGAACGTGTTTTAGAGGTACGGTTGGTTGGTGGTGACCACGACGGAGAGAAGGCACTCATTCCTAGAATATCTCTCACACCTCCAGCATCAGCCCACTTTGCTTTCCAATTCACCCGCCGCCAATTTCCTGTACGGCTGGCCTTTGCCCTTACAATCAACAAAGCTCAAGGCCAATCTGTCAAATATGTTGGGATTGATCTACGTGTCCCAGTCTTCGCTCATGGACAGCTATATGTAGCACTTTCACGGGCAACCACTCGGAGGAATATCCGTGTGTTATTGTCATCGGAGGCCTCTCTAAATACAAACACCAAAAATGTTGTATATCCTGAGGTACTCCTTGAAACCTGAACTCAAATAATATTATTATCTCACAAACCGTCCACATCAATACCTCAGAAGAGTGCTTCAGGTTACTATTGCCAAAAATGTCTTGGAATTCTCGAATGTTCTCCGGTGATAAGCACTATCTCTGCAGGCTACGAGTCTACGACTTACTCGAATGTTCTCCCAAGCTCCAGCACTCACTGGCTTAAGCCATCCATGCCAGATATAAATGCGACTACTAATCCGTTCAGAGCTTAACATCCCTCAGCTTGCCCCTCATGTCCTATGACTCTCATGCCAGCATCAATGGTATTGCCGTCCTTGAGAATGCTCGCAGACTCTCAAATGCATCCAAAGTCTTTGTCTTTGATGCTCAGTTCTTCCTTGGTACCTCCGAAAAACCTGCTTTGATTGCCTATTTGCAATACTTCAACAGCGATAACCTGACCTTTTCACCGCTTCCTACCAAGTATATGGTATCTGCAACTGTAAGTCCATCCCAGTGATGGTCAATGATTAATATATCTGAAGAATTTCACTCAGATTGCGAAGATGGACAAGGCTGTCGACCTCCATCAAACCCCAGAGTCGCATTTGGACCCAGATGACTATGATATTGTTGGTGACATATATGAGGTATGGCCTTTTGCATTGCATTCAAGTCTGCGCTCAAATTTCTGGGCTACACTAGCTGATACCATTAGGACCAGTGGCACCAGACGGCACTGCTGATTCAGACGAGTCAGCAAATGATATCAACAAAGATTTGGACTCCGAGTTGGAAACTTTAGCTCTCGAGTATATTGATCCCAAATGTCTCGCCATCGACACCACTCCAGCAGCCTTCCCACCAGCATCCGACACCAATATTGCGGAGTCAATTGATCCCTGCCGTCGTCCTAAGGTTTACATCTGCGGCCACGTCACCAATTCCAATAAGAAGACTGCAACCTTCGAACTCAGTGTAAATCAGTATATTTCTGCATTCAAAGACATTACAACAGCAAAAGCCGTGCTACCAGTACAGTGTATCATCCCAGATTCACCACGCTACAAGTCGGGCAAGCCAGTGCCATTTGACCGTCGATATGTTTATGTCACAGGGTATCTTACCGATGTTCTCGGGACTCAAGATGCAAAAGGGTCTGTTGAGCAGTGTTTTCGGGTTGAAGTCACTCATATCACCACTCTTGGCTACTATACACCAACTGTAGCACCCGCGAAAACTATCCGAGACAATTGTGAGTGACGTCACCTCAAATCCTCTTCCTGGGGTGCTAACAAGCAGTCTAGCGACCCCATCACCTGCAGGATGTAAACGAAAGCTGGGATTTTCGTTCAATGGCAGCCCAAGCCCTGCACCGGCTGGCAAACGTCGCAGGCTAGGCAAAGACTTGGCTAGCGGCTCACTTTCCTCCATTACCAACACTCCTTGAATGATCCCCAGCCTCGAGATTCGTTGTTTGTATATTGTTATACATATCTATTGTATATAAAATCCCTTACACAATATGAGGGATGTTGGCTGTAATGGCAGTAGTTAGTTGACAAATGCCTCACCCCGTGCGTAGCACGGGTCACGGCTAGTTATCATTAATTGGTGTTCTTGAGATAAGCGCCCTGCTTATACTAGTATGTCTAATGCTCTTCTAAATAGTACACCGTTATAGTCTGTCCCGTCAACCTTTCCCCACTACGAATCTCGCCCATGGACGTGTTCGGAACAGTCGCGGGTGCTATTGACCTCGCTAGCAAAATTATTGGCTATCTCCAAGCTGTCAAAGGTGCCAAGGAGGACCGACTAAACCTACTATCAGAGATCTCTGCCCTCGGGACCCTCCTTCGCGTCCTTCACAGCCGTCTTGAACAGGCCAGCATTGATAGTAACGATGACGGTATCCCAAATATGCTGGTGAAGGCCGGCATACAGAGCCCTCTTGCTCAATGCTATCGGGCCCTACAATACATCGTCGAGGAGTTGGAGCGTATCGCATCACCCGCGGTCGCTGGGGGAGCGCACTCATTTGCGGAGAAGATGAAGAACATCCGGTGGCCATTCCGCCAAGAGGATATCAAGATAATGTTAGCAAAGATTGAACGATTAAAATCCCTGATCGCACTTGCATTTCAAACATCGTTGATGTGAGTAACTACCAACAGTACAATCGGAATTTAGGCTGAACCCGAGGAACCAGGGAATTCGTCAACGAGGCGCGCCGTGAATTTGTGGCCGTTGGTCTGAACGTGGAAGAGATCAAGTCTGCTGTATCAGCTCTCGAAGGAAAATACCAAGGTCCGTAGAGTTGCTACTATGGAGCATAGTCTTCGACAATTCACCAGATCACATGAAGCTGCTTGAAGTCGATTTCCAGGCCCTAAAATCTGAGCTCCAGGGTTCCGCCAAGGGCATCATAAACATCAGGAATAGTCTCAATAAACAGCAAGGTGGGGCCTGGTTCGACTCATGGGATAACAACAAGCTCACCTCCGCTCAGATCAGATGGACCAGATGCAAACCAAGCTCACAATTATTACGGACGGTACGTGCATGTAGATTATTCAGATGCCGCAACTGACATTCGGGCAGAACGAAAGCTCGAAACGATCCTCAAATGGCTTTCGCCACCCGATTTCAGTGGAAAGCACAAATCGATACTCGAAAGACGCACCCCCGGGACCGGGGAATGGTTCCTAGAGCACCCGAAGTTTCTGGATTGGCAACAGGGGAAGTGCAGTGTTCTCTGGTGTCCGGGAGCTCGTGGGTGTTTATTAACACTTATTTATCTCGAGCTGAGGTTCGACCGATCATTTCAGCGGGGGCAGGCAAGTCTGTGATGACGTGAGTGCCACCCGACGTGAAATCTAATCTAAATTCCATGACAGATCAGCCATCGTCCATCGGCTGCAGCACAATATCCCCAAGGACGTGGCTGTAGTCTTTATCTACTTCGAATACACGATAAAGTACACCGTGATGCAACTCATCGAGGCCATATTGAAGCAACTCATTCGACGGCGCATCACAAACTTGGGTATGGAGTCACTTCAGAAACATGTAGATGGCGGTAGACCAACACTTGACGAGCTGCTCGTCATCATGAGGTCTGAAACGAAAACATATTCCCGAGTCTTCGTCGTGATCGATGCGCTGGATGAAGCCGCCACTCAAGTCTGGGTCCCGTTGCTTGAACACCTCCAAGTGCTATCAGGCAACATCAGTCTCCTCGCCACCTCCCGAGATCTAGGCGACATCGCGATGGAGTTCCGGGGGGAGCAACGGCTCAATGTCATGGCTCATGAGGCTGACATGAGGAAGTACATCGAAGGGCGGCTCTCAGGAAGCACCGGACCCCTGAAGCGGCTGCTGAGGGCAAATGAATCTCTCCGTGAGGAGATTGTGGCTGAGGTCGTGAAGAAGGCGGATGGAATGTACGTGGTTCAGCCATCTCCATATGACGATTACAGTACTCAAGTTGGAACTTTACCGCCTTGCAGGTTCCTCTTGGCCCGGCTACATATGAACTCCCTAGAGACAACAGCCAGAGTAACAGATCTGCGTCGAGCTTTGAGCAAACTACCAGGAGACTTGAGGTCCGCGTATGACGAGACAATGGGACGGGTCAATAACCAAGACGCAGAACTTGTATATCGCATCCTCTCTTGGGTGATCCATGGTGCCGAGCCCATGGAAATAGATGACCTGCGGTATGCACTGGCGGTGGGGGAGGGAATGACAACTATCGACGCTGATGATATCTACGATGAGGCTTATATTACTACAGCATGTGTTGGCCTGGTCACTGTACAGGAATTCAAATTTCCACGCCGCAAGGTTGTTGGGCTTGTCCGTACGTTGTTCTGATATGTCGTCCATTGTCACGGTGGGTCTCATAGTACATCATTCAGACTATTCTGCACAGGAATATTTGCGGGACTATTTTTCTGCGCGCCTTCCTCCGCCTACCCACCTTGCGATCACATGCCTTCAATACCTCTCCTTCAATATCATTGGCAGCACTCTACCTGGCGCCGATTCCTGGGACCCCTGGATCACGAAAACTCCTTTCGCTAGGTATGCCATCTCCTATTGGGGTGCGCATGCGAGCGAGTATTGTTCCTTGAATGATACCACTGTCCAGAACCTGGTGATGGGGCTGTTGCACAACAAGAAGAGGTCTGCGGTGCTTGGTTCTATCGTTCGTGGTTTTCGGGATGACCTGGCTGGCCTTGCCACCGATATTTGGAATGTCTCCGCGATCCAACTTTGTACCGCTCTTGGACTCCAGGACTACGTGGCGCACCTACTGGAGCAGGGCTTTGATGCAAACTCTAAGGATTCGTGCGGTGACACAGCAATAATGGAAGCGGCGGAGCGCGGCAAAGGAGAAATCATGCAGTTACTGCTAAATCATGGTGTTGATGTCAATTCAACGGGCCGCAATGGCGATACCCCGCTATCCAGGGCAGTACGAAGTAAACACCGGGAAATTGTGAAGCTCCTTTTGGCAAGAGGGGATGTTAATGTTAATTCTCGTGACAATGTTGGCAGAGCACCACTTTCCTGGGCGGTAAGCAACATGCCGCACCGCCAGAAGGATGAAAATATAACGCTTCTTTCAAAATCGGCGGGGGAGGGCGTTAATATCGATTTCTGTGACAATTTTGGTACACCTTCACTATCCTGGGAAGCTCCATTATCTTGGGCAGTAACGAATCATACGCAGACCAACCTGGAGATTGCGGAGCTTCTTTTGGCGAGGGAGGATATCGATGTCAATTCTCGTGACAATTATGGTAGGACACCACTGTCCTGGGCAGTAGCCCATGAGGCGCAGGCCGAAACCACAAAGCTCCTTCTGGCAAGGGGAGATATCGATGTTAATTCTCGTGATAATAATGACAGAACTCCATTATCCTGGGCGGTAACCAACTATCTGCAGGCTGGAATCACGGCGCTCCTTTTAGCGAGAGAGGATATCGAAGTTGATTCTCGCGACAATTATGGCAGAACACCACTATCTTGGGCAGTAACCAACACATTCCAGAGTGAATCTGTGGAGCTCCTTTTGGCACGGGAAAGTGTCAACATTAATTCTCGCGACAATCATGGCAGAACACCACTATCCTGGGCGGCAACCAACAGGCACCAGCCTGAAATTGTGAAGTTACTTTTGGCGAGGGGCGTTAATAATGTCGATTCCCGTGACAATGATAGCAGAACGCCACTAGAACAAGCAGTACACCATGAAAATGTAGGTGCTGTGGAACTGCTGTTAGCAATATACAACATCAGCCCGGAAAACATTGATAAATGTCTATGTCTAACCGAAAACCCGCTTATATTCACCGAAGACTTTCGCGGCAAGTCAGAAAGGGATCATGATAGGATGGAAATTCGCCAGTTATTGTGCCGAGCGGCAAATCATCACACAAGCGTGGACACGGGGAAGTCGAGGAGAAGCCCACCAGAGGCTGGATTGATGGACCAATAGTAAAAATTTCTCTACAATTGAATGTAATCCATTACATTGCAACTCAAAAATGAAGCATGAGGTGTTGCTGGTAACAGCTGGATGTGCGGTAAGCAAAAGTAGGGCGGTTACATAGGATAATGGAATGAGAAGCAAGGCGAGGTATCAAAGTCATTGCGTTCCTTGTGTTGAATTCAAGGGCATTGAGGGACGCTGCCTGAATCATAAGATAGAGACGACGCAAGCAGAATAGGACGCGATAGCGTGATGGGATGGTAAACGAACCTGCGATAAGATGTTTCAGAAAGCGGTTAATCTTCGGATGATCCACGTATCAAGCAGCTACATAAAATCTCCAAGAACTGCCCAGCGTCGCTGTCGGCTGCAACCTGATCTCATAGGATAGATTACATCATGTCGCATTTGTCAGCGGTCTTTGGTGGAGCTGGCTGGAGCTGGACGGGCGGCGCATGCATCGTTTCTGATATGGGTGGTTCAATGTTCATGCCACGGGATTTGTCGAATCTCAAAGTGAGCATACTGAGTTGAAGTCCTACATAGACTGCCTGCATTTCAGTTTGTACCTAACGTAGTATTGAAGGTGCGTTACAGCTCGGTTACAGCTGTTTTCAGAGCTATGTATACAGAATTGCCTCCTTCACGTGCTGAGATCTCGTTATGTGCCTTTGCCATTGAAACAGCCAGATTTTTCGTTTGCGATATAGCTCTGTAAAAAGGTAATAAGGTACCAGCGGGTGCTTGAGCAAGGTAGGAATGTGAAGCCAGGGCAGCACTTTGGTGACGTCGTCATCCCTAGGCAAACTGCTGTCGGAAAGGCCGAACGGGCGAGCCAGGGGCACAAATTGTCACAATACTCTATGTAAATTTAATATCACGGGGCGAATCTTGAATCCGAAGATCGTGATCAGCCTTGCTTGCACAATTATCATTCGGTACCACAGTTTGCGTGTTTGCTTTCAACATACTAATTCCCTTCAACACCAAGCTCCCTGAGGCGCGCATAGCGTGGTGGTTCTCACACAGATACAAGAGACAGGCGATAATTACATAATAGTCTTCAATCTCTCCTGCTACTAGTACGCGATGATAGCATCGTCGAGGAGCCTCTCGAAGTTAGCCATGTGAACGAAACTAGGACATTCATTAGCACACTCGCCTTAGATGGTATCACTTGAAAGTGGACTTAATAGCTTCGACTCCGAATTTGCAACTAGCCACACGAAGGTAGGTATTTACCTGATCATCTAACCATACGCAATGGATGACAGACTTGCCATCGACAGCTGGTCATGCCACAATGTCGCAGGAAAGTCTTTTTTTGGGACGGAGGAATGGGTGTATACCACTGTCTACGTAGAGTTCCACAACGTCCGAGGACCCGGGGACCAAGACTAAACAGTCATAACTGGGTGTATCCCTCCAAACGTCAACCAACCCGCCACCATCATCTAATCATATCATCGTAGCAACCCCAATGTACGTTTAGGCGGCGCCGAGGTGTAAGATGCAGATGAAATAATGACAAATGGCATCAGGAGGTCACTCGGAAGGGGTAGACGCCGTAATCGCTGTTGTAAGTCTCAATGCCAGCCAGGAGACCGTTAAGGCCCGCACTCCCAGGAAAAAGCGATGAACTATTTCTACAAGATGACGGCTACCAATGCGAAAACCACTGTTGTTACGTGATTTCCTCCTCACCTGTAGCTACCCTCCTTCAAGTTTTGGATCGCTTCAGCCTTGCGCTCGTACATAGGCGATACTTGGTGAGACGGTAGCTGATGTACTCTTCAGGAGGCAGAACCCATCCGGGAAGCTGTCTGTATGAATCTCCCATTCGCCGCCCCTGTTCACACTAACAGCCTTAGCGTAGGACTATATCATTAACAAAATCGTAATCAGACTCAATTTCGACTTCGGGTGGTCATGAATATCGATCCACACACTTGTGTGGGGCTAACCTCCATCGGGCGCGAGTTTCCTTACGCCACATAATAATCACACATTTGTGTTTGACGGGTTTGAACTCTCGCGGCCCGTGGCACCGGGGGGATTCTAACTAACGACGTCCCTCACTGCATTTGATATGGGTGGGGCAACCAGGTTGGGGGTCATCCGGCTCTGTGACGTCCGATCTGAGCTGCTGCCCACTGGCACCCGCTCCAATTAAAAGCATTTGAAACTGTGGGATCTACAACCCGGCATAAAGCGCCAAGTTCCCCTCCATTCTACTCTACTCAACCAAATGAACTTGGGTAGCGGGGGGTTGTGAGCCTCCGGTAATATGGGTATATTTCCCCAAGTTATTCAAGTTGGTGCTTTATTTATCTTTGAGATCGACATGCGGGATTCTCCGGTACCCCAAGGCACCATGCAACGCACGCACTCGATGAAACCGCGGGATCAAAATTAAATTAATAGGTAGATCAGTATGGCTAAAATACGCAGGGTCTACATTAGGCAGAAACAGCGCTCGTGGAGTGTACATTCCGACTGTGAGGTGTGGTGAACACGTATGATACAAGGGAGGAGATGCGGAGATTTGAATCGATGAGATATCAACATTTGGGGTGGGGCGGAAACTATTTGTGACCGCTCTCGCTCTCAATTACGAAATGCTTCCAACCAAACATCGCTCCTATGTCGGCAGCTCGGAGCGGGGGGGTACCAAGCCGGGTGCCGCATACAGTGTCACTGCAAGAATTTCCGGAAGAGCGATAAGAGGGTACCAGAAGTGTTCGTTATTTTGTTTGGCTGTATCGCTCATTGTCGCTGTGGCGAATGCTTCGCGTATGAGGAGAAGGAGAGAAATGGCGCAGAGGATATAGCTCCCATGCTTCATTCCCCAGGATTCATTATCATGTTTGTAGGCGCCTGCTGCTGTGGATGTTTAAGCGAGAGCGCTATGACAGTGGTAGGATGCGTCCTTACATGATATCTCGACCTGAGCGAGTCTCAGCGTCTGATAGGCCTGTAGGACGGTGAGGATGAGGAAGATAATCGTGCTGGCCTTTCGGAAGGTTTTTCCAAGGTCCATAGTGTGGGGATCGGAGCTTTGCGACTGAGATACGCCAAAGATACCAAGTGCCACCGCAACTAGCATCGCGACTCGGAATAGTCTCCTGTTGGCGGTCAGGCGACCGATGACGCCGGTTGGTTTGGGACTGTCGGAAAGCAACATGCTAGATGGCAGTGGACACTCAGCAATGCTGAAAAAGATGTGCGGAAGTGCAACCCACCGGTCCAGAACAAGGGTATATGCGGAATACAGCAATCCGAAGAACCCCACGCTAAAGAGGATCTCATCACCAATCAAAAGGCTCAAGTTGTGCCCAGCCGAGTCCGACCCAGCTAAAATTGCTCGGATGATAAAGGCGGCGATACGAACTGTCGTATTGTTAATATCAAAATTTATAAATCAGATGTACTATCAGTACTCACTCGCACAAAACAAGGATAGGACGATGAACACATAGGTTGGCCTCCCAAAGATTGACGCACAAACCAACCGAAAAGGGGCACATACAATGCAGCAAAAACTGCTGCTGCAGCTACTGATTCGAAACCAAACAACTTTGCATAATTAATATCGAGCTCGAGGACATGGTCGAAATTCAGGGGGGTAGGGTGGTAATTGGACTGCTACTCGGGCCACAGTTTAAATGGCGTGTCTTGTCAGGGACAGCAACGCCCCCGGCGCCCTGTAACGTACACGTCAATTCTATTCTTGTCACTTGAATCTAGAAATGCTAAAAATAGACGCACTGCTGTGACTGGTCATTTGATGATGGCAGTGCCGGAGTGCTGAAATCCGA
>JADNYI010000284.1:0-43323 GCA_015501065.1 Infundibulicybe gibba
ATACATGCAGAGATTGTTGGTATGCGAATTCCAAAGTTCAAACCATTGAAATTCTAAACCTTCCGATTTTGGGGCCAGGTCGCGCAAATTTGTCGGGTGCGGCAAATTATTGGGCCATGGTAATTGCACTTCGGCCATATCTTTTTCAATGCGGGGCGGCAATTTTTCAACTCTGCCCAAATTCAGCCTTATTTAAATTACCAGCCTTAGCAAACCCCGATGTTCAAAATTGGATGAAGACTACTTTTCGCACTGAGCTAACTCTGTTGCAGGCGAAAGCTGGAAGCCCCCTTGATCTTGCTCGGATCCAAAATGAATCACTCCGTCTTGCTCTTGAAGAAATGCGGAGTCTTTTGTCCGTACAAGCGACTGAACTGGTAAAATTGAATCAAAAGCTTGAACGTCGAACTGCCGTTCTCTCCCCAACACAAGGTTATTCAATGGAGACTTACCGTGCGACGGGTAAGCACATTCCCATTATATCATTTGAGTTTTTCTGACAAAGGCCAAGCCGCTGGTGGTGAACCAACACTCCGGCCAGCAGCAATTATTCATGATTCAGGCTTGAACATAGGACCAAGCGCTGATGCAACTGGCGTATACACAGCTGAAGACTCAACCCTCCGCGCTTTCGTCAATGCCTCACCCCGAACTCCTGTTACACCTCGTGCCAAGACCCAGGTTGACTTAGTTTACCACCTGCTGCCGCTTTTTCGAAGCCTGGTAAAGTATATGCTGACACGTCCAATATGATGCATTAACAGTTAATGTTCGGTATAGGTGACCCACAATTACTTTGGCCACCGCTCCTTGGGCAGAAATCCATTAGTTGGGACGATGTATTCAAACTCGTACGACAACCAGAAGTACTGTGGGACTGCTGGAAACCATCGAAAAGCCTTGATCAGTATACCCTTGATGAGCTCTGGACATGTTACACACTCGGGGAGCGTGTATTCAACGATAATGAAATCCAAACTGGCACCAAACCCCCGCTTCAATTGGTAGAGCAATACTTCCAGGCAGCATGGCGTCGGGGGAGAACCTCACGGGTGAAGTAAACTTTCACCACAAATATGATCAAGTATATTTACTCCAAAGACGTACCAGGAAAGAAAAGCCTGGGAGCGATTTCGTGAAATTCCTGAATGGATTGCATCTGAATCTAATTCACGAAGCGTATCCCCAAATACCATAATCAGCGAACTTGAACAGATGCGAGTGGGCACTGGACTCGGAAATAGGCAAAAAGGATTGAATGCCCTTGCAAGTGATATCAAGAATCTACGCTTCGAGCGGACCAAGAAATTGCAAGGACTCAAAATTGGCGATGTAAGTAATAAACCTAGCATTACCATCAGTTTACTGATACATGGTTTTACCATTTTAGCATGAAGGCTCAGAGTCAGACCCATCGCCCTCCTCACCGATAGATTGCACCACCCCCGATCCAGCCTCCCAACCTGATGCCGCCCAGCCAGGGCCTACCCCAGCTTCCACAACCAATGAAAAAAAGCGCCGGGCACCGCCAATTGACCCAAGGAAGAAAACCAAGAAACAGAAAACCTAATTTTAGATATTACTTGACACGAATCATGTTGTAGCTTCAAAATGTTGTAATGCCATCCCTCGAAATGTAATTGATATGATAATAATAGGAGATCTGAACTGGCAGTAAAAAGGGGTTCTTCGACGATTGGTGAGACTCAACCACTAACACCGCTGAGCTGCAAAACCCCCCAAATCTAAGCATTATCCTCGGTGTCCAGAGAAGTCATGGGAATCCGTGGCTTGTGGAAGGTTCGCAATCGCAGCCTCCAGTTTAAGCATCCAGAATAAATGCTGATGGGTCACGACAAAATAGGTCCTTGAACCCGCACACAAAAAGCAATCGTTATTAAACACTGCAGCAGTGGTTGGGGGGTTCAATAATCCAAAAGCCAATACTGAATCCCTGGGCATTGGCACACTCCGAGTTGTTGGGATTGACGTCAGGTATGCCCCACCGTATTGAACCCACATTATCAATGATTTACGTTTGTGCCAAACAGTATCTGGCTTGATAGCTATACAGCTATATTCAATCACTCACTTCATGCGCAAGCCGGTGAAAACCCAGAGTTGCGAGCATTCTTCTTCAAGCTTTGCCAGTTGCTAAAAATACCACTCACACCTGTATTCGTTTTTGATGGCCCAGGGAGGCCCATGATCAAACGGGGTCACAAAGTCATCAAGCGACCTCTGTGGCTGACAACTCATGCCAAACGACTCATCGAAGCCTTTGGATTTTATTCATATGATGTATGACTCCTATTGCACCAATCGATTTGCCTGCCAACGTTCAAGCTGATGATTACTTGTTTACCAGGCTCCCGGGGAGGCGGAAGCTGAACTTGCAAGGCTTAATAGCCTCGGAATAATTGATATGGTGATGACTGCCGATAGTGATGTGTTTGTCTTTGGTGCACGATGTGTAATACGCCATGAGAGGTACGTCCCGTGGGTACTACATTGGGAAAGAAATAATAATTACACACAATTTACCAGCATGGCCGTGGCCAAAAAGAATGTCGATTGCGTCTCAGTATATACAAGTGACAGCATTGAAAACACAGTATCCGTGTCCCTTACATCTGGGGGCCTCCTCCTCATCGCACTCATGGCTGGTGGTGACTACGATGAAGGTGTCCCAGGGTGCGGTGTCACCATTGCACGAGGCTTAGCACAGGCTGGGTTTGGAGATTCGTTGCTTCATGCTACACAGACTCTTTCGGATGACAAACTTGATGAATATCTGGTGCTATGGCGCCGCGACCTGCGGCATGAGCTCACAACCAACTCACACAGCTACCTGAAATCTTGCCAACCTGCACTCGCTTCAGCAATACCTGATTACTTTCCTCAACGAAATGTCCTACTTTACTACACCAATCCTCTGACGTCCTGGTCGCCTGAGTGTCGCAACTCACAAACTCCAACAAATATGTCCTGGAAGCCTCGAGAACCCACGATTTTTGCGATAGCGACATTCTGTATGCAACACTTTGGCTGGAGCGATGCAGCTGGGATCTTGAAGAAATTCCAGAGCAACCTATGGGCTGGGGTATGCGTTCGGATGCTCTGCTCGGTATGGTTCATTTCACTAGCCTTTGTTCAGAGTTTGATGATCCGCCTAATTTCAACAGCCCCATGTTTTATATGACCCTCAGCAAAAGAAGCTCGCAACTCCGTTCACACAAGCGTGCGTTCGCACTATTCGTCATGAGCCACAGCTCAATGGACTGCACCAATTGTCAAAAGCCACATTTACGACGGAGAACTTCATTGCACTGTCTGGTCAGCGTCAAGATTCAATTCCGGCTACAGTCTCAATCCTCGTCCCGCGGTACATGCTTCGTCCAATTCTCCACACACCAACAGCATCTATAACCAACACTACCAACCTCCGAAGCAGTAGCTCAGCGAACGTGCCAGCCACGATATCAGGAGGCGAGCAACTGTTACGGAGTGAGGGTATTATTGACCTCACCCAAGATGACGATGACGATGGTTCGGTGGTAGGATGTTCATATACCCTGAAGCAAAAAGTCGACATTGACCTCACCGAAATGGGCTCGGATTGCAGCGATGTCGGACCTATGGCTCCAGCAGGGCCGTCTTCCATGAACCTCCGAACTCCAAATCAGCACGTCGATATTGATCTTACTGAAGTGGACCCAGGAGGATTGAGTGATGACGAACTCACAGTCTCGACGATCCCACCTCCTACGAAAGTCAAAGCGCAGACAGGAACTAACCATATTTTTATTGATCTATCACTTTGATATCTGATGTACTTATTATTTCATAAATGTATGCAGCTATAAACATGCAGTTGTAACACGAGAGAGAGTTGACCAAGTAGCCGATCGAGTTGGTGCCGAGATGCCAAAGCGTCGACGCGGGTGACCAGCCAGGCTCAAAATGTGGTGACCTGCCGAACGGAGTGCGAATGTGAATGCGACGACAACTGTGACCTGCACGCGAAAACACGAGGCAAAAGGTAAGGAGAGGGGATGATTAGTCAGCTGGCGGGGGTGACTTGAATCTGCGACCCGGTCGCAGGTCACAACGAGTCCTGTATAGAACTTATAATTACACCGCCAGCAGGCGCAAAACTGTCTATTAGCATTATAGCAGACTACGAGCTGGAATTGGTTGCCCGGAGTTTGTAGAAGCTTGTCACCTGATCACATGATAACTATGTTGTTGATCGAGGAATCCGGATTTGTGGATCGAGACTGTGCTCTTGGAGCCTGGCTCAAAAGCCGGGACACTACTGATCCTGTCCTGTCGCATTTGCTCGGGGCCAACATCGCGAAACTTACTGTCCACCTGTCTCCGAAGTCATCCACGCTTGTTATTGAGACGACATACTGCCAAGTAGGCCAAGGAAGGGGGAAAATGCGGAGCGAGTTGAGCAACCAGCGACTTTGACCACGAAATCCTATCCGTGAGGCGCGCAGCCTCGCACTGCCGGATTGGTTCACGGAACTTGTAAACTGGATATCCAACTTGGGTAGTGGGCCAAGTGCGGATGTCCGCGCAGATTCCCGGAAAGGAGAGGAGAACTGACCATACCGACCAATTTTGGCCACGGATATCTTCCGGGGAACGGCATTCACATGATAAACCCACTCCTGTGTACCATGGAGCTATATCTCGCGTGATTCTATTGTGATTGTGCCTTCCTTTACGAATACTCTTGCTATAAACTGACCGACGATTCGAGTTTCTTTGCGACCTTGAAAGTCGACACCCACTATGTCTCGGTCCGGTAACAAGAAACCCGTTGGGTTTGCTACCCACATTACTGCTGGTGGTATGGCTGGTGCTTGTGAAGCGGTAGTTTGCTATTAACTTGTCCTGGGCCTGGTGACTGACCATCCAATATAGCTCACATGTCAGCCACTAGATACTATCAAGGTTCGAATGCAGTTGTCCAAGTCTGGCCTTGCTCCAGGAGTATGTTTTATCATATACTGGGTTACGGGCATCACTCATCAAAGCTCGACAGACAAAACCACGAGGGTTCATAGCGACGGGCGCTTTCATTATTAGACGCGAAACCCCCTTGGCCTTATACAAGGGACTCGGCGCAGTCCTATCTGGGATCGTCCCGAAGATGGCGATCCGGTTTGCTAGTTTCGAGTCATACAAAGGCTTTTTGGCCGACAAAGACACTGGGAAGACTAGTGTTGGCGGAATTTTTATTGGTTAGCCTTCCCAGCATCTGATGTCATCGTTTCTCAAATATCCCCACAGCTGGTCTAGGGGCCGGAACGACGGAAGCTGTCGCAGTGGTAACACCCATGGAAGTTGTCAAGATCCGGCTCCAAGCACAACAACATTCACTCGCTGATCCTCTCGAGGCCCCCAGATACCGTAATGCTGGTCATGCGGTCTACACTATTGTTCGCGAAGAGGGTTTTTCGGCACTTTACCGCGGTGTATCACTCACAGCTCTACGGCAAGCTACCAATCAAGGTTTGTTGGTCCGCCGAAATCCCTGTTGACCTGCAAGCTTAATTGATCCTCAGGCGCTAACTTTACTGCGTATCAGGAGATCAAAAAACTGATGCATCGACTACAGCCTGATCTTGTCGAACTTCCATCTTACCAGCATATGATGATCGGCCTTATATCTGGGGCCATGGGGCCTTTCTCGAATGCTCCCATTGACACGATAAAAACCCGTGAGCCGCTTGCCAAGCGCACATGCTGGACGTTTCGAATACTGACGTCATTCAGGCCTCCAGAAAGCTACCGCTATGCCAGGCACAACTGCCTTCCAGCGGATTATGGCGATTGCCACAGACATGTGGAAGACTGAGGGCGTGCGCTCATTCTACAAGGGTATCACCCCTCGCGTACTGCGTGTCGCTCCTGGTCAGGCAATTGTCTTTGCCGTTTATGAAAGGGTAAGTACGATGATAGAGAAGATCAACCCACGCATCCAGGAAGACGATGGCTACTCAGAGTAGACAGATGTATAGAGACCAGCATGTTCTTATCAGCATAGCACATATACCTATAATACCAAAACACATTATGATTATACTCTACACGTACAATTGCTATTCTGAAGCATTATGAGTAGGGGTGCAATAGGGTGCAATAATGATCGGTTATTCGGCAATGATACTCCCCGGAATCGACTCGGATATTAATATTAACTCTTGAAGCTTGATGTTATCTCCTACCCACAACAACGCCCGTGAACCGATACCCTATCCCTATACACTAGAAAGATACCAGTAGAGGCATGACTATACCCAGGACGGTGTTAGTTCTCCATGGGTGAGTCTGAGACCTACGGCTTACTTGCTTGAACATACGTGTATTAACCATATTCGTAGGTATTCACAGAACGCCAATATATTTAGCAAACGAGTAAGTTTTTCTTAGTTATGCTATCCAATCCTTGAGGCCTCATTCATCAAGCTTGGCGCATTGCGTAAAGAATGTGGAAAAGATGTGGAGATGGGTATGTTCCCAGGCAGCCGATGCCTATTCGCCAATAACTGTAATCGCGAAAAGTATTCCTAGACGGCCCACACATTCTGCAACCGGTGGACTTAGTGGGCTCTCCCTCCGCAGCTCTACCCACTGTCGAAGCTCCCTCCGTGGATGCGGACCCCGCCCTGACTCCGCGCGCTTGGTGGAAAGTGAACCGGGAGCGGACCAAAGCTTTCGGACTCGAAGAATCCCTAATGCTTGTGCGGGAAACATTGAGGTCGCGCAAATTTGATGTAAGTGGCGTATATTCGCTGTCCTGACTATGTTGGCAAACGCAGACACATTAGGGCGTTTTGGGATTCAGGTGTGCTCCGCCCCGAAGCAGATTACTGTAATTTTCTGAGAACATTGAAGCCAAGGGGCTGCATTTGCAGCTGTTATTGCCGCCTTGGTAGGCCTATCATCATATCTTGGTCATTTTCTTCAATGTTGCTTTGCAGTTGGAAAGACCTCATTTGTATCCCCCGTTCCTGATCGATGGCCAGGCGCCTCACCCCCCGCTGTAGGTTCACTTCTACCATAATGTGGCAGTTAACCGAGACCTACACAGTCAGTTCTGTCTAGCCATATCGGGGTTCAAGCTTGTTGATCCAATCGTCACGCCACTTTTTGTACCCTCATATTCGACCCCTACGCTCCATGTGATTGGTAGGACAGACATTGTTGTTGTAGAAGAAAGATCGAGGTTGTTGATTGACGTCTCATCGAACAAACGGGTCGAAGAACATGAAGGTGGTACGTACCATTTAATGTGACCTCATGCATGTAGATGTTCAGGCTCACGCACGCCGTATGTAGGTCATTTTGTCCCATCGAAAGCGGGCTGGCGCAAGTTCCTCCGGGATTACATGAAGGACCCTCATGCCGAACTCCCTTCACCCGGGCTGGGAGACTCGTCCACCCCAGGTTCAGGTGCCACGACACCGGCAGGTTCGAATAATGAAGCCGCACTTATGATGAAGCTTTAGACCATAAGGCAGCCTAGTTGCTACCTTGATTACAAATACCTAGAAAGTTGGCCCATTCGATACGTCCTCATTGATAGATTTTGTTTATGTAAACCATAATTCCAGGCTTTGTGTTTCCGATAACCTAGGAATTTTGTGATTGGTCTATTGTTGCCACTAGCTGATCGTTGGCGCTGATGCTACCTATCATCATGATTGATTGGTTCTCATAATAGCTACTTCCTCCCGAACAGGCCGCATGTATACAATGGGTAGCTTCCACCTTTTAAAATTTGCAAGTTTCCAGTGAGCCTGTCGAGCTGTCTGGGGTCGATAAACCTGGTTCCGGCCACGGTGGACTGAGTGGGATGCGATCGCTTGCGAGGGGAAGGTTGACAATGCTTCTGAACTGCTTCTAAATGGTCTTGGGCCTGGAACTTCTTTCAGAACAAGTGGCTTCACAAACCCATCGAACAAAGATGACTCGTCACATTTGATATCAGTATAGGACTTGATACGAGTCCGCAACTGGCGTAGTCGGGTGCTGGTATCAGAGTAAAAAATACAGTGGTAGACTTTATTTGGGACCTTGGGGCTTGGGCGATCCGTCGCGGTGTTCGCCCGACCGCCCGACCGGGCCTGCAAAAGCTATTCCTTTGTAGATCAGTCACATCTGTGACACACCACCACGACGACAACAGAGACATACAAAGAAATCGAGGTCCTAAGATATTGACCCCAGCTGGTTTCTTTATACCAACCATTCGGTGTCTAAGTTCTCTCTTTCCTAGACGGGTTGAGCTATTAACATTTTAACGCGTCTTGAACTCCGATATGGCACCATGGACGCCTCAGCCATCCGGCTTGCAGGAAATCCTCCAGACCATCCATGAATCAACTGATATGAACACTCAGGTGCAGCGTAACATTACTCAAGTACGTCTTGACAATAGTGCGGGCTTCATGTATTGATTTCGCTGACGACTGCATTAGAAATTAAACCAATTCACACGCGCACCTGAATACATTGCCTATCTGGCCTACATTCTCAGTTCAATGCCCCAGGAGGAGGATCGTATCCGTACCATAGCCGGATACCTCCTCAAGAACAATTCCCGTCTGATACTTGGGTCACCTGCAGAAGTTGCTGAATACGTCAAGACAGCTGTCCTCCAGGCCTTCACCGACACGTCGATCATGATTCGTAATGCGGCGAGCCAGGACATCGTAGCATTCCTTGGGGTGTTAGAGCCAAAGAATTGGCCTGAATGTTTACAACATCTTGTAAATGCCCTTGATTCAACAGATATAGATCGACAAGAGGTGTGTATTGTGTTTGCATTTGCATGGTGTGCCATATCACCGCCAAGAAATGTGGCATGGTGAAATAAAGCGTTGGTTTGCTCATATGAGTAAACGTCCGTACCGATCTCCCCGATATTGAAGCATCCCTTCGAATTTCATTTTTTCGTCCCTGCATTCGCGTCTGGTGAACTATAGCTGACAATCCTCCAGGCCGCGTTCAATGCTCTCGAGAAAGCTTGTGAGGACTACCCCCGAAAAATGGATTTCGAGCTCAATGGCACCAGGCCGCTTGATTTCATGATCCCCAAATTCCTCATGCTTTCGGAACATCCTTCAGCCAAGATGCGCTCACATGCTGTGGCCTGCCTTTCTTATTTCGTTCCGGTCAATTGCCAGTCATTACTCGTTCACATCGACACGTTCATTGCGTGTTTGTTCAAACGTGCATCAGACGACGATCCCTCCGTCCGGCGCCATGTCTGTCAGGCTCTGGTCCTTCTTTTGGCCGCTCGCCCAGAAAAGCTGATGCCGGAGATGGCTAATGTCGCGGAGTACATGTTGTACTCCACAAGAGACAAGAACGAAAATGTTGCCCTGGAGGCATGCGAGTTTTGGCTTACTTTTGCGGAGGACGCGGATTTAGCGATGTATTTGCATCCATTACTTGAAAAGGTTGCACCGGTATTATTGGACTGTATGGTCTACGGGGAGGACGATCTCCTATGGCTGGAAGGGGATGCGGAAGATGCTGCTATCCCAGACAAGGAGACCGACATCAAACCCCGTCATTATGGTGGGAAGTCGCATGGCCTTGAACGGGATGCTAACGGGGCTCCTACCGGCGGCGAATCATCCGAGACCCCCAAACCACGAATCGGGGCCTATGGCCAAGAAACAATTGATTCTGATGGGGAAGACGACTACGATCTCGATGATGATGACTTTGACGACGAGATGTCGACAGAGTGGAATCTGCGGAAGTGTGCAGCGGCCGCCCTGGATGTTCTGGCAGTCCGGTTTAGTGGAGATCTTTTAAATGTGCTCTTAGGCCCACTAAAGGAGAAACTATGGAGTCCTGACTGGCTTCAAAGAGAAAGTGGCATCTTAGCACTTGGTGCTATGGCAGAGGGTGAGCCTCCCATCTCCCCCTATCATGCGTAGCGCGTTTATTTTTATTTGACAGGTTGTATCGAGGCCATCGAACCACACTTGCCAACCCTTGTCCCATATCTCATTAATACTTTAAATGATGCTAAGGTACGTTCCTTCATGACCACTATGCATCGTTTTTCACATCCCATAAATAGCCGCTGGTCCGATCGATCACATGTTGGACACTTGGGCGATATGCCAGTTGGACGACACAGCCAATCTCAGAGGACCACAAGAATCAATATTTTATCCCTACAATGGAAGGAGTGAGTGTGTATAGGATTCCGGTAAATTCACAGATATTGACACAATTGCTATAGCTTCTACGAATGGTTCTCGACAATAATAAACGAGTCCAAGAAGCTGGCTGCAGTGCCTTCGCTACATTGGAGGAGGATGCTGGGTCAGAACTCGCCCCCTATCTCGAACCGGTTTTACGCAACCTAGTGTTCGCGTTCGATAAATATCAACACAAGAATATGCTCATCTTATATGATGCTGTTGGAACATTAGCGGACGCTGTAGGCCGCGCTCTCCAAAACCCGACATATGTCGAAATTCTTATGCCACCATTAACGAACCGATGGTCAAAGCTGAAAGACGACGACGACGATCTAATACCCCTTCTAGAGGTCGGCACTAATAGCTCCACTTATGCACCAGTTTCCCGATCCTAATACTTTATGCAGTGTCTAGCGTCTGTGACTATTGCGATGGGTCCTTCATTTTTGCCCTATGCAGGGCCTGTGTTCGAACGATGCACCCACATCATCCATTCATCTCTTCTCAGATATCAAGCGTTTCAACAGAATCCTGATACCGATGAACCCGATAAATCGTTCCTTGTTGTTGCCCTGGATCTATTGTCCGGTTTGACGCAAGGCCTGGGTATGGGTTTGGAGCCTTTAATTACACAGAGCAACCCCAATCTTCTTAACCTCCTTACGGTGTGCCTGAAGCACCCTCAAGCACCAGTGAGACAGTCGGCATATGCCCTTGTGGGAGATATGGCCATGGGCTGCTTCGTGCTCCTGCGCCCTCATATGCCTGGGATCATGGCCGAATTGATATTGCAGTTGGACCCAGAACCCAAGGTGGAGTTCATCAGTGCATCGAACAATGCTGCCTGGTCGGTTGGTGAGGTCGCGTTACGTTACGGTAGAGGTCAGATATTTCGCTCCCGAGATCAACATCAACCTGACATCTAAAACAGATGATCTCGAGTTCCAACAATGGGTCAACCCTCTGATTTCCCGGTTGATTCCCATTTTGCTCCACCCCAAGGCACCTCGTAGCCTTCACGAGAATGCAGCCGTATCAATAGGACGCATTGGTTATATGCACCCAGTGCTCGTGGCACCGCATCTCCCAGAGTTCGCCCAGGCTTGGTGCCAAGCACTATACGAGATTCGGGATAACGAAGAAAAGGATTCTGCCTTCCGAGGTCTCTGCACTCTTGTTCGAACAAACCCTGCGGGTATCGCCAAGGTCAGTGCTAGCTGTGTTGATGATCTATGCGATAGTACTAAGCATTCTCCTCTTGATTCAGAGCCTATTGTGGTTCTGTAATTCAATTGTTAGATGGACTCAGCCCTCGCCGGAGCTCAACGAAATGTTCCAACAACTCCTTCAGGAATTCAAACAACACGACGGCCCCGGTTGGGCAGCCCAAGTGGCATCATTCCCACCAGTAATTCAGGAGCGGCTAGCCACTCGATATGGTGTCTAGTCTGCAATATGTCGACGTTGCTCATTTGAATATATTGTTACATATGATGTTTTATCAGCCCCACCCCAATCTGTTTCATACCTTGCTCCTTCTCTTGCATCTGGATCTTTTCGTAGCAGTAGTCACTTCTCTCCCCCGTCCACCAATCATCACCCCCTCAGCCTGTATAACCCTGGGCCTACATATCTCATCACCACCTATCGCCCAGTTTTACGTAGCATTAGTAGTTAGTAGTTACAGTAGTTACAGTAGTTAGTATAGTAGTAGTAGCCTGCCTTCCCCCAACCTCTGCAAGTAGATAACCAATCCTGATAACAAGACTATGTACACAACTTATTTCACAGTTTCGAATTCGATCAGCGGGAGAACGTCCTGGGGCATAAATTTTATCTGAGTGAGTACTACAGAGTGGTATAAAATAGTTGATGTCATTATGCTTAGAAGCGCTTGTTATTGGAATACATGCCACCAAAGCCACCACCACCGCCACGTCCACCCATACCAAAGTTACCAGCACCAGCGTATCTTTGTCGACGGAGATATTCTAAGTAGCCATAATAGCCGCCTACGCAGAGTCCAGCAAACGCGAATAGCTTGAAGAAAAACCCAAGCCATGTTCCCGAGGACTCAGAAGAGCCGAGGGAAAATAGATTGGGCTTTATTTTGTCCCGGGGCGCGTCAGGTGCCGAGAGAATTGCAGAGTAGTGGTGACTGAGATAATACTGTGTGAAGTAGGGTGTGAGATGGGGCGAGTAAGAGAAATAATTCGATGTACTCATGTGCATCTGCTACATCGCCTGTTATAGCGGAGAATCCTAAAAAGGGTGCCGTCGGCAGCGAGATTTTTTCGATGTAGAAGCAGTCAGTCCAGTCATCCCCTAGATGTAGATTTAATATGGATGTGTGGGTGGGGAATGAGGGGGGGTAAACGTACAAGCTTTGTATTGGATTTTAACCTGTGCGGAAATGGCTGAGCATTG
Source organism: Infundibulicybe gibba (assembly GCA_015501065.1). Lineage (NCBI taxonomy): Eukaryota > Fungi > Basidiomycota > Agaricomycetes > Agaricales > Omphalinaceae > Infundibulicybe > Infundibulicybe gibba. Next base: position 12,672 of record JADNYI010000284.1, read on the forward strand.
AAAACAGGGAAAAGCGAAGAACAGCGTACGTCCAAGAATTTATCCTTGACGTAGGAAATTTTGAGTTTGGTGGCAACATTTGTACGGCGGTAGTTGGCCTACAGATCAGATCAGATTATATCCTATGTTATTTTGATAGGCATACCGAGCAGTCACCGATACTCTGCTCATCACCATCGTTGTCGTAGTCGTAATGTGTATTTCCATCTCCAAGCGTCGAGCTTACACGGGGAAACGAGTAGGAATGCCGAGAGTTTGCGTATCTGAAAGCCACAGTTAATATCACTAATTTCGTGTTATTTGATGACTTGCGTGTCGAGGAATATCCCAAGCCCGTTAAATTTGTCTGGGAGGAGATGAGGACGCAGGCAAATAGTCTTCAAGTGAGTACTTACCTTGGTTTCCGAAGACTGGCCCGGTTGCGTCCGTTCAGTTGTCAGCCATATGGCCATTCCGTCACCAAATAGATGCGTTGATTCGCCAGAAATCTGAGGTTTCGTGGGTCAGGTGTGGGTGGGCATCATTATTGATATTGCATACCTTAAACTCCACTTCGATCACATAATTCGTCGCTGATAGAGGTAGGCGCGACCATAACCAACCCTGAGGAAGCGTTAGGAATCAGATGAGATGTCACATGGTGGCGAAGATTTGAATACCATTTGGGATGGCACCCCACGAGTCAAGCGTATATGCTTATTCGTGTTCTATGTATGGGTGTTATAATAAATCACGAGTGTGGCTTTGGTGTATTAAAACATACCACATACGAGTCGGCGCCAAAATCCCACCACCTGCGAGGAGTGATTGTGAGCAAGAGGTTCTGGGAGGCAGAGAATTATCCATGTTACCGGTTCTGGAGGTCCTCATCAATGTAGGGGGGAATAACGAGTGTGTCCGAAGTTGTACGGTCTAAGCAATAAGAGTGTTAGTTTAAGAACTGGCCTAAAGGAGTCCAATAGGGTATGCTTGCGGGACGGCGTCCGCCAGTGTAATGACGTGGTCCCTAAGCCAAGGAAGAACCCAAACTCACCCTCTCTATGGTACTATTTCCCAACCGTGTTCCATCAACTGAGGTAGCCGCCTGGACGGCATTGAGAAGCAGAGATACACCGCAGAGAATAGAAAGCAAAGTAAAACAGCGCGAAAGCATTATGAGATCCAGGAAGAATGCTACCAGGGGCGGTGAGCGCGAACTTGCGCCGGCGAGCCTGTCGTGAAAGTTTGATGGTCGTTGTATTTCAAGTCTTAGTTGTCCAGATTTCATCGAGAATAATTCTGGCAATCACGTGATTCTGAGGATAGCCACGTCTTCAAAGCTCCACTGTTCAACTGTTCTGGTGTTCAGTTCAATTTTTACTTTCGCGTCTTTGTTTATTCCTGAAAGTACAGTGGGTATTTCGCCTGCCATTTGCGATGTATTATAATCCGGGAGAGGGACAGCACAATCGGGAGGTAGTATAGTCTACGAATGGCTGTTGTCCTTCGCAACCAAGCTCAGTAATAATAGTTAACAGTTGCCGCATCAGCTAGTCGTCTGGTAATTCGACTATGCTGGCAGCTCAAATTTCTGGCCTTGGAGTACTCTAGGGATGAGAGGGAAATTTAGCATAGTCTAAAAATAAGCATTAATGACATACTTGTAACATAGACATAAAAGAAATCAATGTAAAGCCCTGTTTGCACCAGACCGGCTGTCACTGCAATGGGATCGACAGTACCCTTGGTGAGGTACCTTCGAAAAGACTTTGGTCAGGATTTGACAAGAGAATATAGAATAGAGGCGTACCTATATATCCAATTGGGAATATAAAGCGCTCTGTATGCACCAAGAGCAGCCAGATAATGTGTAGTAATCGTTTCGGCTTCGCCAGTGCGCTGGAGCATGAACAACTGGGGAAGGATGGCAACGGACTCCAGGAAAATCGAAAACGACCAGAGGACTTCATAGAAAGTAAAATGATAGTTGAATATCAAAGCCAAAATAGCGCATGGGCCGACGAGGTACTCAATCTTGAAGGTATCGATTGAGGGGTCGTGGGTCGGCCTGCAAATGAGGATGAGGCAAGTTGAAGCGGTGGCATATACAATACTCACCGGTATCGGTACTTCATAACGTATAGGGTTAGCATGTGCTTGCAATGAAAAACAACTTCATGACAGAATTGTAAAACGACACGAAACGATAGAACAGATCGAGATAGCGTGTCACGAACACCGCAGCATAGAGAGCCTGGGTTTTAAACGATATACCTTGAAGAAAATGAAGTCAGTGGTTGGGTCGATGTAATTATCGCCCAAAATAAGTTCTGGGAGATACATAAACCCACTGACCTCTGCATGACCGAGTTGTCTGGATCTTGTGCAACAAAATAAGTACAGAAGCCAAATGTGACAAATCGCCTATGCTCCTGATAGGTGAACTTGGCCACCATCATGTTTGCAAAGTGATCACATACCCAATAGCCTAAAGAGATTCATGTTTTTCGATTTTCTAGTGGAACTACGGTGACGGGTGGAAACAACGTTGCGGCTTGGAGTTGGGTTTGACGTGTTCTGGCGGGGATCAATAAAAAGTATGACTAAGCCACTCGCACGGGAGGACCCTCTGGAACTATTTGCGGTTCTTTGAGGAACACCCCACGATTATATTTTCAGTCCTTCAGTGATTGACCTTTCCAGACCAGGGCTTCGTACGAGACCAATGGTATAACCGCCTAGGGTTCTTCACGATTTCAGACTTCTCATATCCGATCGCGCGATTTTCCCGGAGTCGACCACCACGAACGAATTAACAAGCTTGGACAAAGATATACCATTGGTCTGATAACCAAACTGCATACTGTGTATGCTCCGGACACGCGAATACGATCATTTTACACTACGCTACGCAAAGGCAAGTCCAAGCCAAATATTTTTCTCTTGCAAAGATGTTTTAGTAAAAGGGTCGACTCCTGCCATGCCACTCCGAGCGCAAACCCCCATAGTCTCACAAGCTTGTCTGTGGTCCTGAACCTGCGGGTCTATATTCTCAGTGCTCCGTAGAGAGCTTCAGAATGGCGCACCGTAAGGCTGGACCAACATCTGGACTCTTTGTATTGCCAGGCTGCCATGGTCTAAAGGACTATGACCTGCCAGCAAAGGCAGAGTCATACATGGAGAGTTATGTGACCCCGCGTCCGCATCTCTCGTTCGTTTCCTAGCCGAGCCCGCGCAGAAAAGACCCCCTCTGTGTCGGGTGGTCACTAGACGTGGTTGTTCATTCAACGAGAAATTCATCTGCCCGCTATAAGCGTCCAGGCTTGATACACCCGCCTGTGGCGTGTGGTTACGTGCATAAATTGGCTGGTACGGGACCATGATCAGTCAATGTGGTGGGATTTATGGATGGGTTTTCGCATTCGGGGGCTTGACATGGTTGCGAGGCATGAGATCACACTTTCGTCTGCAATGCAGCACTGAGCATTTCAATTCCTTCAATTTCATAATATTGATCCCAAACTAATCAATTTTTCCGTTCAATAGATAAGATGGGATCCAAATTTCGTGAATCTATTTCCATGTGAAGCGCATAATGGTTCGCAGGAGAGTTGTCTTGGATTCGGGCTGTCATATCTATTCTTCGACTTCCCTACCCTCCTCCCGGCTTCGGCCTGAAATTCCTCTTCCCTATCAAATTTACCATTATCGTCGGAGGAGCTGTATTTTTTTTTTCGCCGGTAACAACAGAGACCCAACTTTCGGCTATTATTAGGTGTGTGAGAGGTTTCACTGGCTTAACCGCCTGGGAGACTCGAGCTAAAAGCTTCGAACAAGGCCCCAGCTGATTCTCGCCTGCTTTGCCTGGTATATACATACGACGAATACGATAATCAGTTCCATAGCTGGGGGTTTCCCAGCATTATGGACACCGGCTGTGACATCTCCCCTGCGGCTGATGAAAATAAAATCTCCAGCATCAAATGGAAGATTAGATCATGTGATTGGAGATGAGAGAACACTGAACAGTTGCCACCGCGACCACCGCGTAATGGGTTTATTGAGCCTTGTTGGACGTTTCTTGGGTTCAGATGCGAGCCCCGAGTGGTACTTGGTTAATTTTCCATCTTTCGTGCGTCCTACGCTCTAGAACCTGTTCTCTAAGCTGCGCTTATTGAGCAATTCGCGAGATTGGCTTTGTCCTCTCCATTCCATTTCATCGCGTCTCAGTATTTCGTTCTTCAGTCCATTTTGTTGGCTAAGACGTTTCACGTTGTCTCAGGGCTAGATAGCCATCCACACTCGTTATCATGGCGGTAGCGGCCCGCCCAACAACTCTGCTCACCCTCTATATATGTTGCATTTTTATTACTTTTGCACTCGCGTCTCCCATCGTCCACCCTACCAGACAGCTTTTGCCCCGGAGCAAGGCCATCATTAGCAATGCCACTGGTTCACCTCTTGTTTTCAGCCCATCAACCGGCCAACTCGTTCCACAAGGCCCAGCTACCGATGGGGCGGATCCAACTTTTCCGTTCCAGCTCTGTTATGGATTATATACTGCCTAGTCATCGGCCTTCCCCTCGCATGCGCTGGAATACGTGGATGGCGGCTGACCACTGGTGCTGGGATCGGACTCGCCGCGGCTGTCTGCTGTAGGCTGGTTTTATCCTCGTAAAAACGTCAGCTGACAGGATCCGGATATGTAGCTTGGGCAGCCGTGATTAACTCGGTGAATTCTGTTGGGGTTTCTGATCTTGTCCTCACAGTCATCGTCCTCGCATTTTCGTTCATTGGATTTATTCTCGGTGTTGTCGAGCTCGGCCGCCTAGCTGGTATCGTTCTCCTCAATGTGACCAGCGGATTGGCACTTGGCATCCGGTTCATGATTCTGAGGCAAGGATTGTTGTTCTCTGGATTTGCAGTAAATTGGATCATCATTGGGGTTTTGGGGCTTCTTGCTGGCGTTATCCCAATCAAATGGCAACGTGCTGGGATTGTAAGTTCCCTCGTCTACATCTACCCCGTATAATTTACTAACACCTGCCAGGCTTTTTCTGCGGCGTCAACTGGTACCTTCTTGACCTTCTTGGGGATTGATTTAATTATCAATAAACAAGCTGGTATGAGTCAAGGCCTCCGATTTCTATTTGACCGTAACTCATCCCACATTCTGGTATATACCAAGTCATTCTCATTTTGATAGTTCCTCACGAGAATCGTGTAAACAGGATATTATTCAAACTGGCTACAAACCCCCACATCTACCCAAGTCTTGCTCGCCTTATCTATATTACTTGCGTTCGTATCTGGCTGCTACTCCTCACCTTTTCTATTCTAAATTAGTCCACCTACCTAGACCACCACTTGCTTATGCCCAACATAAACTGTTCAAGGAGCCATTCTCTCGGAAACCCCGGGAAACGGACTCCGAGGCGGGAGTTATAGCCATCGAACCCCCTAGCACAGTGGAAAAGAAGCGCTCAACCTTCCTCGTGGGCCTTTGGGATGGTGCTACTTTCAAATCCAAAAACCTGAGCCGCTTCAGCTTGTAACCCCCTCATACACACACACACCACCTTAGAGCATATAGCACTAGCCATTCGCATCTCCAGTCCCGCATACCACCTCCCGCATACCACCTCCCGCATACCACCTCCCGCATCCACATCACCCCAACCCACCCCAACCCCTCAGGTACCCGATTTATTATTCATAAATATAAGCATATGTAAGTAGCTATTTATGTGATTTGGTATGTCATACCCGGCATCGCTGGTTTGTATGAAACTTGAAATCCTAGAAAACGGTGAGAGAAGGGGGATTGAGCAATCACGGCTAGAACTGAGCTCAGTCCCCCTCCCCCCTACACTTTGGTCTGAGGCAGCGACGAAGTTTACCACTCACTTCCATTTGCGCTCGGTTTTGGCACAATGTTTAGGAGGTCAACGGTCGGTAAATTCAGTCGCGATGTTTTTGAGCACCAAATGTTTTAGGAGGGTCAACCGGTCCGGTAAATTCCAGTCGCGATGTTTTTGACACTTGCCCTGGATATCCCCCCAGGCTGCAATGGCTCCGTGGCTGGTAGCTGGCGGGTGTCGCTTGAGGTGCAGTTCAGGTGGCTGCCCATAGAGGTCCACTCTCCTTCGTTAACAACTGGCTAGGGTTCATAACACCCGAATCACAAAGCGGAGGGTGGAGCTAGCCGGCCGCGGACGGACGAATCCTCGACTCACACCATTAGCTGGGTGGCGGGTATGTTTCGCCTAGCCAATGTGGTTTTACCACATCACACCATGGACAACCGCGGAAGTTATGCTCATGACAATAACAGCCAAAAATCCCACAGAACTACAAACACACAAACACATTTATTCAACGCAAAAGTCTAAATCATGCACCAAAGAGATGAGATATCCGCCCGGGTAGCCATGTGTGTTCAGCCGGCCGACCCTCCTCAATTCAACGCCACGACAAACACCCGGTAATATGTAGATTTCCTGTCGGGATGTCTAACCTAGCTTGGACGGCTGGCTTAAATCAAGGCTGAGCGTAGGATATTTCACCAACATCAAGTGTCCACTCCGACCTCCCCTAAGCAAGCGAACGCCGAGCGGCACCTGTTCCATGGTGCCCGGACAAACTCAGACTGGTCTATATAGCATTCCCAGAAACAGCCCATCAACACAAATTACCTTGCTAGATATAAGCAGCCTTTGGGTCAAATCAGGAACGCGGCCTTTCCAAAGATTTTATTTTTAACGCCAACCATGAAGAGGACAAAATGCAACAATTATCAAGCATACGGGATAGCAAATAAATACCCCTTCTCGTGGTGAGGTATATAACACCGCGACGCTCATCGACGGCAACAGAGTATATCTCATGCAAGCATATGTAAGATGGAAACTCGAGGAGGCGGGTTTTGATGGCGTCAGGGTTGACGAGGAATTGCACCAGGTATAAGAAAACAGAGGGCTCAGAATCTGAGTTGTATGGGGTATCATGTGTCCGATCGAGGATGATGACTGTGTACATGCCGGACGGGGATGATGCCAAAAGCCATGGGGAGTCACGGCTTTTGATGTGGGACCCGACCCTTCCTTCGAGCATATTGTAGTGGGCGCTTTCTCAATTCCCGAAGGCCAAAAATGAGCAAACGTTGTGGGATAGGCGGTCTCATGGCTATATTCAACGACAATGGCATGAAATCCCATTGGAGACCACCTCATTTCGGCGATTTCAGAGTCATATACGCCGTGATCTGCTCTGAGCCCATCCTGTTCGACATCAATTTTTGCGACCCGAGTATTGTTGATCCTTTCATGAGAGCCACTTTCCAACCCATGTGCACCGCCTAACGGGAGGCGATCTGCAGGGCAGCGGTGTACTTCGAACTCCCAGCTATTTGCCACGACAATGTATGGCGAAGTATCATGCACGTAGCAGAGGAGGTACGAGAAATTGCTCTGTGGTAGAGTCGGTGGCAGTTAAAGCTGGAGTCTGATGATGTGGACGTACAATCGGGTGCCCAACCTCTATTAAGACGGTCACAGATACGTTTGTCAGAAAGTTGGTAGCATGAACACGAATGAAAGTTTCATCCTCAGGATATGGAATAACGCCAATAACATCTTCGCAGATAAAAAGAGCCTTGCAGGACGTATACGACGGAGCGCGGAAATATTCTTTGAGAGTAACAGCGCGTCCATTCTCGTGTTCCACGCCAAGGACACAAAGCGAGCGTCTAAAACGCGGTTATCAGTGATGTCCCTAGGTATAGACGAATAAACCTACGCATGTGTATGATGTCCCATGGTGAGGGCAATCAGGTGGAGGCCGGGCTTGTTGTAATGCGCCTTGCGAGATATATGCCCTACAACCATACTTTCCATGAGATGAGGAGCATCAAGATCGCAGCAGATGAGCTGGGTAGTCTCCCGTATGTAAAGAATCGCCAGCGATGTTCCAGGGACGACACTCAGAATGGCTGCGACCCCTGAGCCCGCGGGCCCATAGGACTTGGACCTGACGGGGCGCCGAATAGAGGGCCGCTCTGAACCCCAGTTTTGCTGAACATGATGGGTATGCTGCGCAACCGCCTCCAACTCTGCCAGGCTGAGGTGCGTGATGTCTGTCCCCACGGGAAACGCGAGGGGTCTGACGCGCTCTGTGCGCTGGAGCAGATCTAGCCATAGAAACCGGGAGTGGCGCAGCCGCTTGACTCCGGAGCAAACCTTGAGGTGAAGAAGGATATTCATTTGTTAAGCATTTAGATATAGAAAAGACGAACCGATAGGAATGAGAATGTATCATGCAAGTCAAGGTGGCCTATGATATCTAAAAGGATGTCGGTGGGACATTTCGCGAGCGAAACGGGGGTCAACGGTAACTCCTTGGAGTTGCGACTGATGCTCGTTCGAGCTGATTTATTTGAGGACATCCCCTACACGACCGTTCGAGGTGATATATCTCTTGAAGAACGGCTATCCGGCTGTGGTTGAAGACACAAGTTCATCTTTATATTGCTACTAGGCAGTGTTGGCAGCGCAAGAAGTTGATGGTAATTATGTAAACTATCAACGTTCATTCGGCAACTCTAACGACGGGTGTTTTGGCATCTCAGGCCCTCGACGTGCAGCCGACCCAGGGTGTGCCCACGATGGCAATTCCCCATGGGCCATGGGCCAGAAGCGAAGGGAAACAATAAGTGTGAATTATTTTGGGCTACTTTTCATGTGCATACTCTCTCAGCTCAAATGATAGTTCCTAACCGTTGTGTTGAAAACAAAGCTCACTTAATACAGACAGGGGCATAGTATTTATATTGGAATCAGGTATACATTGGTGACCCATTCAAGAGATTCACTGGCCTCGCCTGTGGTGCAAGACAGCCGGAATCGAGTTAATAAAGTTGATCTGTTCCGCGCGGTAGGTGTCCGGGATCATCGTGGTATTCAGCCCGTTGAGTTGCAATACGGCCTAATCTGATTGAGTAACCAGCTAAAGACACGAGGCAAATACTGACCTGGTTTTGTGGCGTATATTGGGACCACACGGGGCCTGTGGATATGTGGATGAGTGGATGTCATTTCAGTCGGCCGATCACATACGTGGGTTTCCGCGGCCGTCATTGGGGTCCAGGCTCGTCGCGAAAGAGACCCAGTAGTCGGTCATGATCCTGCTTAGCTGGCCTGCCGTCGCCGAAGGGTTGGGGACGCCACCATATACAAACGCGATTTCTGAGCTATGGAAAACTGGGGTCGCTTGAACGCTCATTCAAGAACTGGGGGGAGAGGATGTCATACCTCCTAGCGACGGATCGGCACCGACTGTTGGCTCAGTGAAGAGATATCCAAATGTTTTCACCTTGGCGTTGCTGGCGGTCTGGATCCAGGTTCTGCGCTGAGACTGGAAGGCAAGATCACCCTCTAATGAACATATTAATACACGGTGGGCTTTTCGCGGAAAAGGACAAACGAATTGCGGATGCCCGTTTGAAGGCGCTGTTGAGCCCGAATGTGTTATTTCCGGTGTTAAATGGAGACCCAAGTGCCGGGACATCGGGGTAGAGTTCAAGGATCTTGTCTGCCGCGCTCTGGAGGCTGGAGGCGGGTGCGAGTGGGGGGGAATAACTTGCGATAATGTTGGCACGTATCTCCTCGGTTGAGTTGACGGTGGGTGTTGTGAAAAGAGTTCCTGCACAAAGGTGAAATAGGTAAGGCCAGATGCTGAGGAACATGCGAGGACGCACCCTCATCGAGATTGGTTCCCGCGATAAATGGTAATCGGGCGAACTGTCCCCTTTGGAAGAGCCGTGACGGGATATCGGGTAGGAGCCCGTTGGGCCCGTCAAATGTCGGGTCGAAGGCGAATAACTCGGTTGCTTCGGCCTGGGCTGTGAGGAGCCCAGCAAAAATATCTGACGAATTGGCAGTCCTTAGGCAATCGAATGTGTCGTTGGATCCGACAGTAGATGCGCATTTGGGTACACCACTGACGAAATCGGTCCAGCTGCTTTCACGGCGCTCCGCGTCGAAGTCGAGCGATGAGGCGGCGGATCCGGACTCGAAAATCTGGGGCGCAGAGGGTGAGAGGATAAACATATATTTGGTGGTCGTATTTACCGCTGCTCTTGCGAGTTTTTCCAAAGGTGAGTTCAAGAACAGAATAGCAGTCATGATTGCGCCGGCACTCTCCCCAAACACGGTGACCTGGCGGATGTGAGTAAAATAGCGGTATCATACCTCACGGAAAAGGTACCTTGGTTTTATCACCACCAAATAGGCCGATATTAGCTTGTACCCATTCGAGCGCAGCTAATTGATCCTTGAGCGCGAGATTCAATTCACCGCGTCTATCAGCTAGACTCTAGTTCAACAGAGGGCGTGAGGTAGGAAGCTATATGCCGTGCCTTCTTGCCCCTGAGGGAATCCGAGCGGACCAAGTCGGTAGTTGAAATTGACGTAGATAATAGGTGTTCCCTTGAGGAATGTATTTAGCAACTCCCAGACGCGATAGAAACAAGATTACCCTGAGGACACTTTCTGCGACGATACCACTCCCGTTGTACATAGAGGATGCTCCCATGATGAAACCACCGCCATAACTAGCACGATATAGTTGGAATGTGTGTTAGCGTCTAGAATCACACAACTCACGTCCAAAACATCTAGCAAAAGGGAACCTTCAACTCTACGCCAAGAATAGTGATTACAAACTCACCACCGGAAGTAATGCGTTTGCGGGGGTTCCCGACGGCCTGAACACGTTTATTGTCAAGCAATCCTCTGATATAGCTTGTACGGGTGGGACCGAAATGTTCTATGGGTGATTAGGAAGGGGTTCGAAGAGGTCTGGGGCCGGGATGGCATACCGCTTGTAGGCATCCTGGGCCAAAATTACTGGCGTCAAATGATGGGGTGGTCAAGGTGGTTTTGAGCACGGGGGGCTTGAGTCGCGATTCGCCCAATGGAGGCTCCGCGAATGGGATACCTGTGGGCGTATAACAACGCATGAGCAGATATCACCACGCGTCCATGCTCCACAGCACCTCCAAAGAAGTCTTGTCTCAACAGGGTCACATCTCGCCCCACCAGCGTTGTTTTCCCCAGTTGCACCTGGGGAGCGCCCGCGACGAGCGAAGCTAGTCCCAAGCAGAGTGTCAAGGCAGATATCATTAGGTAGGAATGGTTTCGCAATGCAAATCCATGACTCAGTGTTGTATTTAAGCCGAGCATGGCTTCTTCTCCACATGAGCCTTCGCATCGATACAACACCACCCGTCAGAGAGGGTGGGAAGCCCGTATGCATCAGCACAAGCGTAAGGTGGACTCCCATGGAACGCCAGGCTTGACATGGGGGCTTCTTAGAATTCCTACACCGGGAGGCGGTTTCATCGTCCCCGGACGAGTGGCGGCCGCCTGTTTTGGAAGAAATATCATGCTACAGGCTTTGCAAGAGCACCCGGGCCTTGACGCATGCTGTGGTGCGAATGGAGCCATTTGAACACTGCCCACTAAAATATTTTCTGCGCATGAGGTCACTGATTGTTCCTTGTGTCAAAACGCTATTTTTGCTGCAGGCTGTGGTCAAAGACGAGAATAGATGGGATCAGGATTGGTTGCGCGGTTCTGTGACCCACGACGTCGTTGTTATTGAGGCCATCCAGGGCCATCCTAAGATCCGAATCAACACATCAACATCACACATCTACATATCACGATGAACCCGAAATACATACCGAGTCAATCACTCTCTGACATCCTCGCAGCACTTGGCGGTCCCAATATACCGTCTACCGAGTTTGAATGGGCACTCGAAGTTCCGGCAGGCAAGGCCCTTTTAGAGTGGATTGCAGCCCAGACGAGTGATGTAGAATCGGGTGAAGACGGGCTCGGGCTTGAGGCAGCTCTCGCTAGAATTGCACTTGAGGGAGAGGAGGTCGACATGTAGGTACTTGATGAGTTCCAGAACCAGCACTTATGTCGTTAGTCTCACGCATGCCAAGGGGATCGGGCAATGGTCCCTGGGACCGGATGTACCATCCGCGGCGCCGCCCTCACGATTGAGGTGCGTGATACCACATCCCTCTCTACCCCATATCGATTCGTCTGTCGCGAAGGAAGAGGGCAGAGTTCATGGACCGCGAACGCGCCCTACTCGAATCTGAGACAGAGCTCCTCAAGGCGCGTCTCAGTCAGACCAAGTGAGCTACCTCTCCCTTCACGCTCGCATAGGCTAATGTATTGTAGAGTTGCATCTCAGAAAATGAAAAATACAATCAAATCCCTCCAATCCCTTATTTCAGAGGCGGATGAAGGGATCGAGCGATCCCAAGAACGGATTGCGGAGCTGGCCCTCGAGGTGCCCTTTTATGCTCAAGTTCATCACAGTGGAGTATTAACATCATCACGAAGTCAGACGTGAGCATCGGCACTTCCCTTAGTGCAGCGATCCAGTTGCTTCATTCATTTGGAGCCAGCTCCCCACCAACATCGGGGAACGATGCACCTACTGACCGCATGGACCTCACACATCCCATGCGCGCTTCCTTGTCGCGTATCGCTGCGCTGCGCCCGTCCATCGCGACCACCTCGCAGGCATGCCTGGACGAAGCTCGTCTCCTGTGGCAACAACTGGATCCAGCCAGTGTGGGCGCCCAGGCGTCGGAGCTCGTGGAATTGTTACGGCAGTGGACCCCAGACCGGGTGCGACTGGCGGAGGAATGTGCATATGCAGATGAACTCTGGGGGATCTGTAGTAAATTGGATGACCCTGGGCCATTTAAAAGGGTATTGGATGGCATGTCTGTGAGACAAGAGGAAGGCTGTTCGAGTGTGCATGATGTAGATGTCCGCGGCGAGGTTGAGCGAGCATGGGCACGCGATCAGGCTGATGCGCTTGAGTATAGGAGCGGAGTGTTGAAGCAGGTACATTTGACTACTACATCCCTCCCTAAGCTCATTTCCAACGACAGATACTATCCGAGTTTGAAGATAATATAATAAATCCACTCAACCAACTTTATACCGCGGTATCCGCTACTGATGAAGGAGTTCGGGGAGCAGAAGCCTTGGTTGGCGCACTCATCGAAGAGCTGGAGGAGGCCGTAGATGAAGTGCGATCGGGGAAGCAGTCTGGGGACACGTCCCCTGGCAAGCGCAAGGACGAAGAACTAGAGCGCGAGCTCACGGAGACGATGAAGCGACTCAAAGGTCTGCCTTGTTCAACATTCACTGATAACCTCGGGTTAACCACCTCTTTTAGACCTGAGACCCAGCGATTCTCGCCCGCTTGTGCTCCTCCAGCGCAACGATCTTGTCGAGGAAATGACAGATTTACGTGTTCGGGCAGAGGCCCTCAATCTCAAGGAAGCAACGTGGGCATGGGACCATGTCCAGGCTGATCTCAGGGCATTGTGAGTGCTCAACCAACACCTCACGCTTTCAGAACAACCAAAGGCAATGGAATGCAGGCGCGGGACCACGGACCCCATTTTGACCGCAGCATACATGCATTCGCCTATGAATACGTCTCCGCCACTTTCTATGGGCCGTGAGGTGGAAGAGCTGGCCCGCAGTGCGGAACGCCAGGGCGAAAGCTTGGGGGGTGTTGTAGCGCGGCTGCAGAAGGTAGGCCGTGCCCGAGGTCCTTTGAGCGGATGCTCATTTTCATCAGGATACAGAACACCTGGGGGGTGATCAAAGCAGACGGCGAATGACAGCATTCATTCGCAAGTGGACTGACAGTGGTAAAACTTAGCCACACAACAAACATTATGATAAGGATTAAGGGATATGCCCCCGCTAAACAGATTTTCAACTAGAATAACTCATACACACTGGGGTGACCACCTCGGTCAACCGCAAACGTTTTCCTAACCAACTCCGTGATACGTTCCAGTGGTTGATTGAGGGCCTCTTGCCGGATCTGCTGCCTCACGTTCGCCAGCGCCACCACATCCTCGAGCCCGAGCATGCGGGCCTCCTCTAGTGTCAGCACGTTGTGACGCTGGCACAGCTCCTTGTACCCGCTCAGGAACCAGGGGATGATGTCGAAGCGGCGCCCAAGCACGATCTTCTCTACAGCGGAAAGGATTCCCGGAGCAGAGAGGCGTGCGCACGCGAGCGAGTACAGCGCGGAAAAGTCCCATTTGTCCACGAGCCTGAGGAGGGTGTTCCATTGTGACGTGTTGCGGGTGCGCCAAATTGCTTCAAGGTAAAGTGGGCGGTTGGGCGCAAAGTCGGAGAGGGGGACGTACAGTGGGTAGAAAATGCACAACAGGGTGTCGAACTCGTCGGGTTTGACCCCCAGAAGGACAATAGGCCGCCTGGAGGGGGTGAGAACATGGATCGGAATATGGGTGAACCCCGCTCGAAAATGTATCTATGGACCTTGTGTTCGACCTATTTCCCATGTGTGTACGCAGCTGAGTTAACACGGAAGGTAAAGGCGCACTTGGAAGAAGACGGTGCCATCATCCAGGTAGAACCGGGGGTGACATGTGGGAAGAGGCGGGAGCATGGTAGTGTGGTGTGCTACGAATGAGGAGCGGATGTTAGTAGGAGGCTTGTTTCGAGTCTTGAAAGAGGGGCCCGTGAATACATATAATCAATTCTTTGCCGAAGTGGAACCGGCACGGCACGCCGCTGGCGATGGCTTGGGAATATATTGAGGACAAACAACGCCACCACAACCTTCATCTCCATTCCACCGATGAACACGACAACCCACCGCCTTCTTTACCGCGGCGCCCTCTCTCTACCAGACTCAGATCTACTCCTCGATGGTATCACATTCACCGCCCGTCTTGACGCGCAGCCGCTGCTTGACAACCCCTTGGCACTCGCACTTGAGAGCATGCGCGGACGACCAAGCCTACGCTTCCTTGGCGCCGTACAGCTACGCGAGCTATGCACAGACGCTTGCGGCGGCGGAGTCGCAATGTGAGTGCTCCATTTACGCGAGCACCGCTGACCTGACGAGGGGCATAGGGACGTGCATCCCTACGCGACTTTGACACGGATATACTTTGAGAACATGTTCTGCCTCACACCCATCCCATCGTCTTCAAAATCCACTGTGGGCGTCAAAATTGCGCTTGGGGATAGCGGTACGCCCGGCCACATCCTGCATCGCCTCCCCGCTCACGTAGGCACCTAGATGGCCCAGAAACGACCCACATCGTCATCTACGCGCACGCCCCGGCCCCAGACGCGCCCCTCACACTCTCTGTCGCACGCATCACACCATACACGCCCTCACTCCCCTCTGCAGCGCGTATGCGCGCCCCGCGCCCGGATGACCCGACCCCGCGAAAGCCTCCGCGCGCCTTTATGCGGGCACGTCAGGAGCAGCTGCGCGGGTTGAAGCGCGCACCGAGCATGGGCTCGCTGGACCCTACTGCAAAGCGTGCTCGGATGGAGGGGGCAGCAGGACTTGGGAGCGGGGTACGTGTGGGACAGGCACAACTACAAGTGCCGGGCGCATTCAAGGTGCCTGCGCTACCTGGAGGCAAGGGGAAACAACGGGAGGGCGCGGGTGATGTGTTTAGTGTGGGCGGCGATAACGATGGGCCGGTGCAGGCAAGTACAAAGGGAGAGGCAGGTGCTGCTGTGAACCCAGGTGAGATGGAGAAAGTCAACAAAACGGTACGTCCCTCCCGCTGGGCACACCCATACATGCTCACTGCTGGCAGACACTCAAGAAGCTTACACTGCACCACCTCACACGGGGGAAGGATCCTACACAGCCCGTACTGCTGGCAAAGACACACCCCGAGTTCAAGGAAGTGTACACTGCCGTGTACCGTGGTGCTGCATTCGCTCTGGTATATTTCCCCTTCCCATGGCGCACACAATCTTACGGTCTGCATACAGCGCGAAGTAATGACACGCGCACCCGTGGACGTAGAGGAGGCGCAGCGTCTCATTGCGACGCACGCGGAGATGTATCTCCCCCGACAGCAGTGATGGGCAAGCTCTTGCTTAGTATATACACACAGCTAATGAAGATTATTAATAATACAATGTAATTGTACTTGATGGCTACACCCGAAGCAGCTGGCCTAACGGTCCCGGTGAAACGAAACGGAAACAAAAGTATCAACAATGAAAAACCAAAGAAAAGCAAACGGTGTGGGTATCAATATCGTGATCATAATCATAATCGTCTTCATTCGTGAGCTCATTAGGCACGCCGCGAGCGCGGGTCCGTGACATATGACAGCTCCGACGCGGCCGACTGGGTGCGCGAGCGGCGTGCTCCGGTATTCAAAGGCGGTGGCACAGGCGAAACGCTCACGGGTGGGGCACGGGCGTCATGCTCACGCGCACTGGCAAGGCTGGGTCGTCCGCGCCGTAGTACGCGGGGTCCAGATACCGCCCGGGCTCAAAGTGGCCAAACGACCCGGCAGAACGGAGCGATGCGTTTGACGGGATGCGCGCGAGCGCATCTGCGCCTTCACCTCCGCCCTCTTCGCCAACAGGAAGCTCGTGCGAGGTGACATACGGCGTACTCCCATCATGCAGACGCGCGTCATCAGGGAGAAGCGGGGATGGTGTCATCACCGAGGGCGTCCCATCGGGGTCGACCGCAGACGGGCGGTACCGCGGGACATACGTATCGGGGTCGTCTTCGGGCGAGTGGCGGAATGCGGCGGCGCGCGTGCGGGGAGGTGGGACCATCACAGGTGCGACCGGGGGCGGGATCATGGTGGGGGGCGCACCAGGCGGAGGGACCATGCGTGGCGGGGGAGTGGATGTGGTGCGGGCGCCGCTGCTACTGCGGGTGCGAGTGCGGGTAGCGGGGAAGGGGATAGGCAGAGGCGGGGAAGGGGAGCTGCTGCGGGAGGACACCGTGGCGGTGCTGTGGAGGGGCGGGATGAACGGCTCGGAAGGTGGGGTGGATGGTGCAGGGCGTGGGACATACCGCCCGTCGGACTGTGGGTATGGGTGCTGGTGCTGGTAGTGGAAGTAGTCTACCGCGGGGGCGGGGGCTGTGCATGTGTGGGTCGTGTATGCGTAGGCTGCGCGGGGGGAGGCTGCGTGTGGTGCTGTGCGGACTTAGGAAATCATTCCCCTGTGAGCGCACGGGTGTGGTCTCGGAGGGAGACTGAGACTATCCTCGCATCAACTAGCTGTTTGGTTGCAAAGTATGAAATACATACCGGCGGCTCAATACCTATATTGATCTCAGGTGCAGGAAACTCGTGCGCAGCCGGTACCCTGCGCAGGCGCGGTTGCTGCTGTTGCTGCTGCTGCTGTTGGGGCTGAGAGGAGCGGTTCGATGAGCCCGAGGGTGGGCGCATGGGGGCAGACTGAGGGGCGAGCGGCGCAGGGACACTCAGCACCGATGGCCTCCGTACACGGCGTGGCGGGTCTACAGGCTACATGGCTATCAATTTAGACCGCACAAAAGCCAAAATCAAACGTACCCGTGTTTCTGCTTCGCCCCTGCGGGTATACTCCCCCGACCCCCGACTGAGACGATGCATCCCCGCGCGCACCCCCGAGTCCAAGCTCACACTCCTATCCACGCCTGCGGGGCTCGCATGCCTGCTCGCCTCCTCATCGATCACACTCAATCCGCGCTCGCGCTCCCTCTCTTGCTCCCTCGGCCTGCGCGACGCGGTAGCACTCTCGTGTACACTGCGACTTGTAGCGCTGCCAGCGGGCGTCTGGTTCGGTGGGCTAACTAGGTCAAGCTGTGAGAGCCGCGTCGAGGCGGAGCCACTCTCGAGGGACGCCTGGCGCTGCGGGAATGCATAGTCACGTGTGCGCGGCGGGCGCGCCTCCCCCTGCTGCTGCACTCCGACACTCGAGACCTCGCGCGGGCGATACCATGAGCGGCTGCCGCCCGTGCGAGCGGTGGATTGTGAAGTGGTGTCCGCTGGGCGCGCCTGCTGCGGGATGCGGTCGGCAAACTCGTGTGGCGGGGGGACGGGGATGGAACCGTCAAACGTAGAGGGCGGGATGTAGTTGTCCGGAGGCCGAGCACGAGTGGCCCATGCTGATGCGGGTTCCGCCGGAGGCACGTCTACCTGGTAGACCTGTATCGCAGGGCTCTCCATGCGCTGTGGCTCCGGCTGCGGCTCCGGGGCGGGGTTGTGGTTTTGGCTTTGTAGAGGAGCGGGGGGAACGATGGTTTCAGATGGGGCGACAGGGGCGGGCTCAGGCATACGGATGACCTGGGGGGAGCCGTATGTATCCGTAAGGCGAAGGGGAACGTGCGAGGGGGGCGGGGCGGTGTATATTTCCTCCTCCTGTTCCTCTTGTTCCTGTGCTGTTGGGGGACGTTCGGCATGTTGGCGACGATGCCGCGGTGGTGCTGGTTCTTCTTCTCTAAGCGGCACTTCGATCCCGAATTCTTCCTGTGCGTGTTGGAATCCTTCGTCATACCCCGACCGCCTCCCTGCTTCCCTCGCCGACTCGACCAGCCGTTCCTGCGTCAGCTTCCTCGCTTTGGTCCTCGCCCGTGCCGCCGCGTCCTCTGCATCGTCCTTTTGCTTCTCGACCATCTGCAGTACACGCTGTGCCCTCTGAATCTCGAGCTGAGCAGTCTCGAGCTGCAGCTTGTACATCCTAAGCTGCTCGGTGGCGACACGGGCCTCCTGCATCGCACTGAGTCTGCTATCGTTGAGGATCCGAAACCGCTGTGCCGTCTCCCTGTTCATGCGCTCGACATCTGCAGCGCGCCGAGCCTCTTCCTGCAGGCGGTCGTACGCCATGTGGAGTGTATCGCGGAGTTTGTCGATCTCACGCTCTTGGCTGATGATAACGCCGATGAGCTCTTGGGACGATGAACGGGAGTATGCGAGCTCGCGCTTGCGGCGGCTATGTGCGCTGCGCTTCCTGCGATGGTGCCGTTCGACGAGGCGCTGGGGATTGGGGCTGGTGGAGTCAGAGTCGGAGAGCAGCTCTGTGCGTGGGGACGGGGGGCTGTCATCGTGCTGGACGAGGTGGTCGAGGTACTCCTGCCTGAATACGGGCCTGCGATAGGACTGTGTCAGCTGCGGTAGATGGGGTGATGGGGCCACGTAACGTACCCGTCTGATGAATCTGATTCTGTGGAGACAGTGGTGATGTGCGGCATGGCTGTACACGACTCTGACTGCGGTTTATGACGGAATCAGTACAAGGACAGCGACGACTACAACGACGTGGAGACGGTCATTTTGTGTTTTGTGGTGAAAACAAAGGCGGAACAAGGCAAGTTCAAATCAGGCGCCCGGTTCATCCACACGGGATCATTTCCGGAAATTTCAGGGTCAACTTGTGAATATGCATGTGCTCGGTTTACACTGTTTCAATTGTACTTGCGCCCAAGTCGACTTGTATCTGATTCTCCTGAATGCTCGCATCATCACATCTCGATGTTGGTCTTAGGCTCATCAACAACGATATCCCCGCCGTGTGTTTGACCAAAAATAACAAGATCCGAAGTATAGTATACACTTTTCGGGTACCAGTGACAAGTTGGACTAGAATTCGCTTCAAGGGCATGAGAACATTATCTTATCTCTCGCTAAGGGTACTCCCGAGGCCGAGATTGTTCTTTGGGAGGCGATCCGATTGGCCAAGTGCTTGTCTCTTTCACGTGCTGGTATCACATCGCCATGAGATTTTTTCTGTAGCCGTACATTCGCGTAACACGTAGACTCGTCCCCAGTCGGCTCACAAGCTCTGGTGTGACTGTCACCCGTGAGCGTTACTAACCACATGACAAGACAAAAAAGACGGGCGAGCTTGTGAGCCGACTGGGCTGTTTCGGGCCTGTTTTGGCAGGAAGTGGATTTCCCCGCCATTCCTGATGGGCTGACTTCGTCGAAAATAATGGCTACATCTCAAAAAAAAGTGCTCAAACTTGGTGTTTATAAAATTGTTTTCAAGAGAAACGGGATTGAATGGTATAGGCAAGTTTTCTACTTTTTTTTCGAGAATAATCCCCTCAAACCGACACCACACTCGCACTCTCAAGTTCATCAAAATTTTTGTAAAAAAATTGTATACTCCATTGTATTCTAATGGCTTAAATTTTGAATTTTCGTATACCCATTTTGGGGACTTTTTTTCGAGGTTGAGGCCGTTTTTTTGACGAAGTCGGCCCATCAAGACTGGCGGGGAAATCCACTTCCCGCCAAAACAGGCCCGAAACAGCCCAGCCGGCTTCGCAAGTGTGCTCGCCAACCGTGTTTATCACGGGAGCACATTATGTAATTGCGAAGCCGGGTGGGGACGAGCCTACGTAACACGATATTCTGATTCAACCATCGCCGACCAGCTGCCTGTTCAAAATTCCCGCTGGAGTGGACACGTAATGACGGCCGGCCGAGTCAATTACGTAAACAAACTATGATTGGCTGGCGAGTGGGAATCCATGTCTTCCACGCCAACTATGCCTGCGCTGTAAATCATTATCATGTGCTGTGTCTTCAAACCGTCCCATCACCAGGTCCCATAAATAACCTACAGTAGCACTTCCACTAGCAGCAAAAAGCACCAACTCCCGGTCATGGACGGCATACCTCTCAACCCCGTAGCGGACTACGACATTCTCGTCCTCGGCGCAACTGGCTACACCGGCCGCCTCGTCACACGCTATCTCTCCAAGCACCCCCAACGCGCCTCATTCACCGTTGTCCTCGGTGCGCGCTCGCAGGAACGCCTCGCCACCCTTGCACGCGACCTGGATCTCCCAGACTCTGTCGGGCGCCTGCAGGTCGACGTGCTGGCGTACGAAGATGTCGAGAAGGCTGTGCGCCGCGCACGTGTAGTATTAAACACCGTTGGACCGTATTGGACCTGGGGCACCAATGTCGTACGTGCATGTGTTGCGCAGGGCGTGCACTACGTCGATCTCACTGGGGAGACGGTTTGGATCAAAGAAATGATCACAACGCATGTTCCCCTTATTTCTTTCTACCTACCGCGCTCACCGTGACTCCAGCTTCGACTATGCTGCGACACAGACACGCAGCATCATCGTCCCGTCGTGCGGGATGGACTCCATTCCCTCCGACCTCTCCGCGTACCTTGCGCACCAGGCTCTCTGCGCCGCCGCCCCCGGCATGGAGGTAGAACTCGACACCAGCATCACCGCCTTCGACGTCAGCGGCGGCATATCTGGCGGCTCCTTGAGCAGCGTCATGACCATGTTCGAGGATGTCCCCAAGCCCAAGCGCAGGGCCGCGGCTCTTGACCACAGCATCTCCCCTGGTGTGTTCTTTCCCTTGTCCGATTCTGAAGGAAACCACTGACTGGCTGGTGCATACAGTGAAAGGCCTGCCCGTCCCAATGAAGCTCCTACACTCCCTCCGCATCTTCCCGCGCACACACGCACCCCGCACCCTACAGGGCGCCTTATTCTTCATGCGCCCCGTGAATAAGGCGCTCGTCGACCGCACATGGGGCCTCAAGGAGCTCGCCGCCCGCGACGGTATGTCCTTTGTCTGCATCGTCCTGCGTCAGCATGTTTATGACGGTGATGGCTGACACGACAGGCACAGAGGCAACGGATGAGAGTAAGCAAGCACGATATGGGCCTGCGTTCCGGTACGACGAGTTCATGGTTATGTCATCGCGCCCCGTCGCAGCGTTGTTTGTCTCCGCGTTTTTGCTGGTGTTGGGGCTGGTGGCTTATGTCCCGCCCGTATGTATCTTTTTCCCTTCCCTTCTCTCCCACTAACAAACCCACTCAGGTACGCTGGGTCGCTAAAAAGCTCCTCCCAAAACCCGGCTCAGGGCCCTCCGAATCGTAGGTCTCCATCCCCCTCCTCCTTCTCCTACTCACCCCACATCCAGAGCCCTGCTCGCGGGCCACGTCACTGCGACGAACCTCACAACGACCGCCGCGTCTCCCCCCATGCGCGCACACAGTGTGATCAAGGGCAAGGGCGACCCGGGGTATCTTCTCACTGCCGGTACGTTTTCTTGTTCTCTTCTTGCTTTGCATTGCAGCAGGCTGAGTACGTGGGTATGGTAGTGATGATATCCGAATCTGCGCTGTGCCTCTTACTCCCCCCGCCCTTGGATTCTAATCTGGGCTCGGCTGGGGACACAAAATCGCGCCCGGCACCAGCGCTCCCACCGCTTGCTCGGCGCGGCGGCCTGCTCACGCCTGTGACTGCATTTGGGGATGTACTTGTGGCGCGGCTGCGCGCGTCGGGGCTGTTCCAGTTTGATGCATGGGTTATTGGGGATAAGGACGAGTGACATGTGTATTGACCAATCTCATATACTAGTATATAATTCAAAGATTGCTGGATCTATTACAGTAACTACTGACTACTACAACATGGAGTCTGCTTCCCTAGATACCCATATGGATAAATGGCCAAGTTTTCAAAATGAAGCACAAGATGTGGGATTTGGCCAATATTCCGAAACCGTTTTCCATGTATAATGTGGCAATCGCAAACATATGGCGTGCAAGATGCGGGTGACCCACCGGACTTGCGCTAATGCCTTCAATTTGGTGTCTAATACTCGCGTCACGGTGATCGTCAAATCGACTAGAAGCTGGAGAGCTCGTAGATACATCCTGATGGAGAAATAATTGGTCAACTGCTTAACACGCATCCTCACATTGATGGGAGCCCCTACTTCGGTTGGGGATGAGAAGTCATATACATATCTGACTCGGTCCCTGCGTGCATAAAACGCGATAAAAATTCGGATACGGGGAATCGAACCCCGAGCTGCCGCGTTCAAATTTGAGAGGCGGCAATGTTAGCCGTTACACCATATCCGATAATTACCGGGCGCATTAGCACGTATAGGTTGCAAACTCTGCACCATTTGATCTACATCAGTCTTTTTATTATCTATTGCACCCACTCATCGCACCCGACACCATCGCTATGTTTTATATCATCGGTCTGGGACTTTCGGATGAAATGGATATTACACTTCGAGGGTTGGAGGTATCATCCTACGCTATTTACCACCCCGATCAACTAACGTACACATATGCCAGGCTGTGAAATCATCAACTCGCGTTTATCTGGAAGCCTACACCAGCATTCTTATGATTCAAAAAGAGCGGCTGGTTGGTCTGAAATCAGATCATCTACATAGGTTTTCACCCTGAATCTCGCAAGAAAGGAGGCCTTTTACGGAAAATCCCTCATACTGGCTGACCGGGACATGGTTGAGACACAATCCGATGTCATCTTGGAAAACGCCCACAAGGAGGACGTTTCCCTTCTTGTCGTCGGGGATCCTTTCGGGTATCTTCCTGCGTTTTCCCCTCTCTCAAGTTCATACCCATTTGAAATCTCAGGGCAACAACTCATACAGACATCATTCTTCGAGCCAGGGCCCTCAACATCCCAACTCGCGTAATACATAACGCGTCTATCATGAATGCGGTCGGCGCGTGCGGTCTCCAACTTTATAACTTTGGGCAGACAGTATCCCTTGTGTTCTTCACCGACACATGGAAGCCAGATAGCTTTTATGACCGTATTAAAGAGAATGCTGAGCTCGGCCTTCATACGCTCGTCCTCCTTGATATCAAGGTAAAGGAACAAAGTGAGGAGAATCTTGCCCGGTAATTCATTCACTCCGTTGATAGCCGCCTACTAAATCAAACTAGGGGGCGCAAGATATACGAACCACCGCGCTATATGTCAGTTCCGGTGGCAGTCTCTCAATTGTTGGAAACAGAATCTCATCGTAAATCCGGTATTCTCACAACTGAAACCCTCGCGATTGCGCTCTCTCGCGTGGGCGGCGGGGAGGATCACCAGCGCATCGTCGCTGGGACCCTGGGGGATTTGTCGATGCACGGAGAAGAAGCATTCGGCGAACCCTTGCACAGCCTCGTGATTGTGGGCAAGAGACTGCATCACCTGGAGGTTGAATATGCAGAGTCTTTTGCGGTTGACAAAGAAAAATGGAGAACAGTAGCCAAGGATTTATACGGGTGTGCTTTAGATTGAAGGTACAAAGAAAGCCAGATCCAATAATAAAACCCACATCTATAGAATTCTGGTGTTGGAAAGTGATCATACTAGATCAATACCCCGCGTAAAAACATCAACTCATGGCGTCGCACGTCCTGGCCACCTGTAATTTTAATAGAGTTAGCCAGTGCGTCATTGTAAAGAGCATATATACCTGGGGTAGAGGGAACACTCCCGAACCGTGAATCTCTTGGACAGCCATGCGAGGAAACGCTATGAACAGGTTGACTATTACACAAGAGGCATCTCTTTAGATCACGTACCTCGACGCCAAGGCCATAACCCCCGTGTTCGCAAGTACCGTACTTGCGTTGATCAGTAAACCAGTAGTAGGGCTCGGGGTCAATTCCTTCCCGTTTATAGCCGGCGAGAAGTTCCTCCATCTCAGATATCCTCATCGAACCCCCTTTGTACATGATGAATGAGGGCTGTTGCACAAACCTGACAAAACATACCAACGATTTCTCCAACTCCTGGCATTAATAAATCACAACTCTCGGTGAACGCTTTGCCTTCCCCTCCTTCCTCAGTCACACTCATCGCCTTCATATAGAATGACTTAAGCTCCTTTGGAAATCCATAGAGGAAGACGGGCTGTGCGAGAATATCCGTCATTTGTCTTTCCGCCGCTTCAGCGATATCATCCCCGACGACGTGGTCGACCATGACTATCTTGCCATGGTCGTCCTTGATTGGGTTGCCTTGAGCATCTTCCGCTGGTCGTTGAATCTTGTGTTCGTTGAGCCATTTAATAGCGGAAACATATGAGAGGCGCAAGAAAGGTCGTTGGGGAGGCGTGAAATCGGGGTTCAAATGCTTAAGGAGAGCAGCGGATGTGGGGTTTTGGGTAATAAGGGTGACGGTATCACAGATCTGTTAATGGGGATTTGTAAGTCGAGCTCGGGTAACAGTGAAAGGACATACAATATCTTCAATATGGTCCATGAGATCTTTAAAGGTGATGAACGCGAGTTCCGCCTCTAGGTGTGTATATTCACTCAGATGACGACGTGTGTGGCTGCAAAGGTGGTTAATACTATGTTTTTTTAGTAGTGATGTCGCGCACCTGTTCTCCGCCCGGAAACTTTCTTGCACACAAAATACATCTCCCAAACTGGGGAGGCATGTTTCAAGATAAAGTTGGGAACTCTGAGTCAAGAAGGCGGGTTGTCCATAGTAATCCAATTTGAAAAGTGTGGCGCCGCCTTCGACTTGTGTTTGTACTAAGCAAGGAGGAGTAACCTCAAGGCAGCTACGAGCGGAAAGTGACTCTCTGAAGGCGCTTAGAAGATGTGAACGTAAACGGAGGACACTCGAGGCAGTTTCCCCCCGAAGCACCAGGTGGCGGAGGTCAGCTTGAATGGAAGGGTCAGATTTCTATCGAGGTAAATTTATGACTCGACGAAATAGGTCAGATTAATTGTAGATCTTACCTCATTTAATCTGTTACTGAATGCATCCTCTGCTCCGGGTGCGGTCCCAACGACGCGCCAATAATCCACAGCGAGCTCGTGCCCTCCAGGAGCTGTCTTGCCTTCGGGAACCGCTTGCAAGGTTCCAACCACCTCCACGGAAGATTCAAGCGTGAGTGTCAAAGCTTCATACGTTTGCGCCTGTGTTGTTGAATGTTTTATTTAGTGAGCTCAAAAAGATTAGATAGAATGGGACCCTACAACTTGGCCAGATAGCACGGTTTGAAGATACCCTGTGCCATCACGCACAACAATAAATATTATATCTTTCTGTTGGCGCAGACGGTGGACCCATCCAAACACGCGGATTCGTTTCGATCGCAATTCCGTGAGATTGGCAATTTTTGCCTGAGGCTAGGTTAACTATATTCGAAGGTCTGCACTAATAATCTGACCTTTGTAGCTGGCGGAAGCGTGGCATCTTCTGTCAAAACAATTACCTTGCTTTGTTCCAACAACCTTTCTCTCTTCTCCTTTTCTTCACCCTTCTCCTTCGCCTCTCGCTCGGCCAATTCTTCTTGTTTCTTGCGCTTCTTCTCCAACCCCTCGGCAGTCTTCTTCGCCTTTTTTAGGGAAGACTGTGTAGGTTCCTCATACTGGCTACCAGCGTCCTTGCGCGTGAGTAGTGAGGCCGTGGTACCATGAGTAAAAAGCGCGAAACCAAGTGTTTGATAAGGCTCGTTTGCTGTGCCTTTTCCGTTCGTGTCAGACCCAGAGGCTTCATCGATGTAGATCGACATCTTTGTTGTACGCTTTGCTTGTAGCGCAAACTACTTTGTAGTCAGAATAGTAGGAGCGTGAATGAGTTTTGCGCTGGCAGTGATTGACAACGAGAAGGGTGAAATATCTGACTCGATCGTTATCTCCCAAGCGCATCTAATCTTATCTACACATACAATAAATTTAGACCATGACACGTGTTCGATCGCTAAAGGCAATGGAGCCTGAGACACAAAGGACAAACGCAATTTCATGGAAGCTGTCATATTCATATTAGTCCGAGCCCCTCAAACTCAAGGTTGAACGACTCGCAACTCGGAGGCGATTTGACAGCCCAACATCCTTCTCGTATAGCTACGTGTACGATTTCGTGACGATGATTTCGCGCTTTGCAAAGTCCTTCGTCATCATCGTGGTCATGCTGGTGAGCCCCGAATAAATTAGAAAGCCATTAGTTTTGAACAAGAAATTAGCTTCTGATGACCATGGTTGCGTTTTTACACCCACCCACGCGAACATATATGGATCTCCGGACGGGGGAATACTTTGGTGAAGGCAGTGTCAAGCAAGCCCAGGAGGCAGGTCCTCCTGGCCCTGTTGGGGAAGGGCATGTTATCATGTCAAAGCTAGGCAATGAGACGGCAAAGTACGTTGTCCACACAATAGGTCGTTCCTGGGCAGCGTTTGATATTCCGAGTAGGGCTGAATTAGGTCGCGCAACATGGAAACTACTGTTCGTCTCGTATTGATTTCCCCCCGAGGGATCTGCTAATGAAACAACAGACATACTATGACACTCCGGTTTCCGGAAGTACGCGATGCAGTTCCTTTTGACTTCCCCTGTGACCAAGATACTAGAAACCGACACCAGATGAACGAGAAGCACTCCGGACGTATCTCCATTTGACATCTAGACTCTACCCATGCGGAGAGTGTGCTGCTGAATTCCAACAGCTTTTGAAAACATTTCCGCCGCAGGTGAGCTTTGCATGAATGCCTTGTTTGAATAGTAATCCTGACATCGTTTCAGACTTCTTCACGACGCTCGGCCTCAACTTGGTAAACGCGCTATTATTTACACGGCTGGAATTCTATTCACGGTTTACCTAGGCTTTGTGCAGTCCATAACAAAGTCAACGAACGCCTCCAAAAGCCCAGTTTCGATTGTGCCCACTTGGACGAAACCTATGATTGTGGTTGTGGAGAGCAACCAAGCACCTCAGAAACTGCTCCAGATTCTAGCCCCATGGATTTGGAAAGGGATCCTACCAAAGATGATATCACGGGCATCGGCTTGATCAAGGGGGGCGATAGTTTCCCGTACGCTTGATATCGTTGGTTCACATGCATATCCTCAATATTTTGTAACAAGCACTGCTGGCGATCTGGGTTATATGGGTTTGCATCCCGCGAGACTGTTGAATGGCCACGTCTGACTGAATTATCCCAGTCATGCTGCTTAGCTGCTCCCCACGACATGGGCGAATCAATATTTAGCATTCGCTGCTAGTTAATATCAGCCGGGGTAGGTGACACGAGCCCGGCTGTATTATTAGACACGTACATACACTCAAACATGTTCACGTACACACACCCAAATCTATTCACAGCGGGCGGATATGGTTTTTACAAAACCATAATTCTATAATTTTCTCTCAGTGTATTTATGGTACGCCTGTACCATAAATCTTAGTATGTGTATATGGTACGTCTATACCGTATTGTCTCACTGCCCACGGATCCCTCTCCACTACCTCTGGGGAAACGGTACGTACACACCATAATCATGTCAGCGAATATGGTGGGCTCCCACCGTATCCGCGATTTCTATGAGAATGGTGTGCACACACCATAATCGCCCCTCCAGTGAATATGGTGAGAGCCCACCATATTCACGGTTTCTAGGAAAATGGTGCGTACACACCATAATCACCGCTTCAGCGAATATGGTAGGCTCCCACCATATTCACGATTTCTAGGAAAATGGTGCGTACACACCATAATCGCCCCTCCAGTGAATATGGTGCGCGCACACCATAATCACCGCTTCAGCGAATATGGTGGGCTCCCACCATATTCGCGATTTCTAGGAAAATGGTGCGTACACACCATAATCACCGCTTCAGCGAATATGGTGGGCTCCCACCATATTCACGATTTCTGGGGAAACGGTTCATATACACCATAATCATTATTTCAGCGAATACAGTGGGCTCTCACCACATCCGTCATTTCTAGAAAAATGGTGCGCGCGCGCCATAATCGCCATTTCGGCGGCTGGCTAAACTTAGTAGTATAGTTTATTATTACTAGTACTTCGTCATGGTAGATAGTGTTAAGTCTTCTGTATTAATTCATGTTGCGGATACGAAGTCGGTTCCATATGGACATGAAAACTTTCGTGTATAACACTGCCCGATCCTGTGACATGTAACTCACTGATTTCCGAATCCTCGTAATGCCACTATTACCGCACTCCCCCGCGCTCGAATTAATCGCCGACAGTCTTGGGTCGATATTGCAATAAGTTTTGAGGAATGCCGCCTCAGAGCACTTAGTATGGTCTTTGGAATGGAAGTCATCGATAACGAATAGGGTGTCGGCGAAGAACTCAGGTTCGCGGGTCATGCAGTATGGTCCTAATGCGCAGGCAAAGTCGTAGATGACACGTTTGGGGGGGGTCGGCCACCTGGTGATGATGGCCGAAAACACATCATTCCGGCCTTCTCCCCGGGGGATACAATGGAATCCATAGCAAACGCTGTGGGTGCACCAGACGCACATGATGCCGCCCGTTAACCGTTGCTCGCCATATTTTGAGTAGAATTTTGAGCATTTCGCGCCCCTTTTCCCACTATCGCCACGTACGTCATGCTTGAGCGCTGGGTATTTTGGGCGGAGGCGAATTTGGGGCATCCCATAACAGCAACCGGTCTGTAAGTGGATAAGAAAGGAATAGCGAAGATAGGATGATGTTCACTCACTTTTGCCCAGTGCGTATCACTGCCAAGCACAGCTCCGTCATGTTCAGGTGCCGGGTATACCAGCAATTTGGCGAGTACCAACCGTCCTCGCTGAACAATCCAGCTACAAACACTGATCATCGAAGCCGAGGCTCTCTGGTAGAGCCGAAATTCGTGGGTCAAGACATCATGAATCACAGGTATATTGACTAGGGCTGAGGCGTTCTCGGTAGTAGGATATTGCGTGAAGATATCGAGTAAGTCCAGTGCCGATCGGATTGCCATTTGTAGCACTGATTCTTCTGCAGCAATCTGTTGCCGGCGGCTGATCAGACTCGGGCAGATTTCCATCAGACCGATCGCGTGACGTACCTGAAGAAGAAGCCTTCTGTAAACGGCGTTCGGGACGACACCATCTAACAATGACCTGATCCCAAAGTGCGTCGTGAAGATATCCCCAAGCCCTTCATTCACCTGTCTCAATCGGCTGCAAGCGTCAGGAATGAGCTCTGCCCTCTTTAACCTCTCCTGGTTGGCCTTCTCGACAGCACCGTTACCCGGCCTCCCACCTTCTTCCTCTTCGTCCTCCTCCTCACTCCCTCCTGCAGATAAGGCCAACGCCTTTCCGGCGATTATCCTCCGGACTACCTGTCGCAATTTTCGGTCTGGAATGAGTTGCTGGCCAGAAAGGTAACGTGTCTTATCTCTTGAGATTGCTTGGTCATGAAGCGTCGTCGGTGGCTGTAGGGTGGGCAACAAATGTTTTCGGTTGAAAGCCAGTGTGACACCATCCCAAATTGTGGTTTCCGGGCATGGTCCACATTCCTTGCAGGTCATATCGCCCTCAAAATATTGTAATCTCACATACGCAAACCAGACGGATCGAAACATTTGATCGGTGACGAATGGACTCCCCGATCCGTGAGTCGTATATCGTCTGGCCAGGATGGTGACCCACGCGGCGAAAGGAGTCTCGGAAGTGGTATAGTTGCTTGTATAGTCGTCCAAGACATCGTGAGTGAACATAATCCGATTATTGAAGTTAAAAATCCCTAATTCCTGGCAGTCTGGGCCGATGAAACGACGGTTGCATAGCTGACATGTTTGAATCTCGACGATTGATGTGAATGAGTGGGTCATGGAGTAGATTATACACTGCTGCTGGCGGATGGGCGCTAATGGGTTATAAAGACATCTAGGGATTGAGCAGCAGCAGGTGGATGTTCCCGTGAGGTGGATCAATGCTGGCGGTTCACCTAGGGGAGTTCTGGGTCGTCCAAAGTCTGGATCGCTATTGATGGTTGCCCAACGCGGCGGTGGAATTGTCAGGTAAGACACCGCTATCTCTTCTCTTCCTGCCTGACGAATACGAGGTGCTAACGCGATATTAGGCATTTTCTCATAACTATAGGCTGCATGTAGGCTCACGTTCATAAACCAATGGATCGTCCTCACAACACTGTTGTCCCTAGCTTCGACATCAACGTGGATATATCTTTGTAATGCATGCCGGCAGGTTTTGATATGGACGCAGTTTTTGGCGCTCTCTT
>JADNYI010000285.1:0-43268 GCA_015501065.1 Infundibulicybe gibba
AAACATCTACGACAATTTCCAACTGTTCGCCAACTTCAGAGAGCTCTTGTTTCTCTCCCACACTGGTCGACGAACAGTGGGGTCTGTGAATGTTCGAACTACCAACCAGGCTAGTACGGGGTCCCCTGATTCCGCGTCTGACATTATTATCCCGTTGGAATGTAACAAGCCAGGAATAGGGAAGCCGTAATTGGCTGGGTTGAATTCGCCACTAATGAGATTAAAGAGTAAGGCCACATTTCTAGCGTAGGGACCTGGGTTTGCACTTCATACGAGATGCATCACAAATAATGTCAAGTGGATGGGGCTATGACACCGCGTCCTGTATCGTCGCGTCGACGTCGGCTGCTGTGCCATCTCCACCAACTCCTTTGAGGTGTATCAGATTTAGCTTGACTAAACAGTTTTGGTGGTAGGCTCTACGGCACCGCAGAAGTACATCACAGCACTCCCCCACGACCAGTGATCATCGGGCTTCAGGGCCTCCTACAAATGCAGGAGATCTGGGCAACATTCGTAATGGCCGCGATGCTACCACTTATACACCCTCTACTTAGTACTACACTCACCCCAGGCCAGGACGCCTGTCACGACGGCTGAGAACCAGGAGGCAACATCGTTCGGGATCGCATCTATTGGCCTGTGTCGACTTTCTAGTTGTCGCAAGATGTTACAAGAATGATGTAATGCCACGTGGACGTTGTACAGATTTTGCGCAGCACGTTGTGGACCACGGCGCCGCTTCGCTGCCCCGGATTGTTGCATATTATGTCATGCCGTGTCATCAAACGGCGCATTTTCAAAGGCTCGAGTTCTCGCCTACGCTAGGCATTTACACATCAATGATAAGCATCTTGTAGTGGGGAATGTCACTCGGCGGCGTACCATACGCGCGGCCATAGGGCCCAGATAATTCCATTCGACACCTGTGACTATCCAACATTATGGAACTATTGCCTGGTCCTGATAGTTTTGTCTGGCCTAGCGTTACTGGCGTTTTCGAGTGCTAATCAACGACCTAAATGAATGCATAGCAGCCCAAATGACCTGGGTTAGTAGGCCGCTCATCTTTCTAGCGAGGCGCTATGTTGGCCAAATGACAAACCTGCCTCGATGGGGCATCCCCAACCCAGATCGATGCCTTTCATTTTCGTAATTCATGCCCGAAGGCAGATGACTGATACAATAATTTTATCACTAGAAGCGCTATGTGGAGATTTGATGTGGTAATTGGGTAAAGTACGCAAGTGCATAAGCCGAAAAAGCGGCCACAAAAGACCTGGTGAAAAGGCCAAGGGTTTAGAAAAGGTGTAAAGAATCTGGGGGTGAGGGATCCGAAAAACGGGGTAAGGGTCCAAAAATCACTTGTACTTTTGCTGATGGCGGCCCCCGCTCGTCAAAAGATTTTGTTGAATAATCACTTCTTGAGCGTCCTTGTGTGCGTACCGCATTCTTTCCTTCGCTTCCGATTTCTCCTACTCCACTTGGTGCATTTCCCCACCTGCCAAGCCCGCCTCCTCGGCCCTGTCCCCGTACTCGGGTTGCAGGCCAATGCAGGGTGCGACCAGCAGCATCAAGGCGCTTTGGGTTCTTTGGTTTCCTCCGTGATTACTGTCATCCAGAACGGCTCGGGCAGCAGGCCCGATTTCAAGCCGAGGGCTTACGATACGAATCGTCAGATATTGTGACAATTGGCTGGTGTATAAAGGTAGATCGAATACGTTAAGCTCGAAATACAAGTAATGTTCTTCAAAGCCCTCTCCCTCTGCGCTCTCGCTCTCTCCGGTGTTGCTTGCGCAGCAGCCCAGGTAAGACACTTCTACTTACTTGCCCTTTACTTCGTTATGCTGACCACATCCGCGAAACTGTAGGACATCTCCCCAGGCCGATACACCATGGGCTCTAGCATCGTCTTCGCAAGCAATCGGGGTGCCCAGCTTCGCGGTCCTGGCCAGAATTTGATTATCCCTGGCAGCGCTCCAATTCCTGTGATCCGGGATAGTGATAGGGTAAATTTCTTTTCTCTTTGCTACTCCCCGCTCATCAAATGCAGTGGGATTTTACCCCCGGCCAAGGTGGGGGTTTTATCATGCGAAATGTCGCATTCGGCAATTTCTTGAAGGTCGATTCAAATGACGTCTGTGGTTCACGCTACGCTGTCACTCATGTACCCCACTGACTTACTCCAGCCCGGAACGCTTGTGACAACTGGGACGCAGGACCAGGCGACCTCATTCGCTGTCACACCTCTTGGCTCAAGTGAATACCACGTAAGTCGCATGCATTCTTCCATCCAAGTGGTGCTAACGGAGCGCATACGAAGGTCAATGTGGCTGGACAAGACCGTCTATGGGCCATCCCAATTGACCAGGATGGACCTTTCCCAACCCCGGACGACCCAGTGAGCACGACCTAGATATGGGTGTGGAATCAACCGAGCTGATATGACCACCCCCAGGTTTCCATTCAACCAGCCAACGGCGGGCCAGAGCAGATCTGGCGGTTCACCAGGCTAGGTTGAGATACTTGATAAACACTAAATTGGCCTCTGTAGCAAACATAGGCTCCAATAGCCAATTGAAATTCCCTCCGTTTCCCGTTTGTTAGTATTCTTTCCTTTCCTTTGCGAGTATGTGCGCATCAAGCTGGTATTCATGTGTCTGTTCATATACTCCAAATTAAATTGGATTCCCTCCGCTTCTGCTACTAGCATCGACGATAATATGATTCACCGGAACATCATCTGAACGAAAGTTATAGCTATAGCAGCCGTGACATTAACAGTGACCTAGCGGCATCATTCGCAATCATTCGAACTGGGTGTTACCTCCGAGTCCCCATTATGTCACGCCCGGCGCGCGTCATGGGCCGTTGCGTTGGTAGCCTCCCTCAGCTTGGGTTAGTAGCAGCTCATTCTCGAGATGCACCTGAGATTTGGCCTTGACCCAACATTTCTGGTGGACTCCCTGGCACCCTGAGCACGGGCAGAAGTGCATCACGTCCCGCAGATGCAGGTTCCCTAACCAGGTTTGGGATGCCTAGCACGCTGGATCTCTGAGAGGGGTTGTCCCCGATTAGCTGTATCTCGCATTCGAACGTGTAGCGGCCGTAAAATCCACTATTGAGGATGAATTCTTGTTTCAAGTCTGCCTCGCCCAAGTTCGCTAAGGCTGCAGCACTAAATTCTAAGTATTTATCGCTCATCGTCAAAGCATTGGGTTAAGACAGAACCATAGCAGTCCACCTGACGCTGCCATCCAGTTGGAATATAAACCATCAACTTTCAAGAAACCGCAACGTGATTAACTGAATGTAATTTTGTGGCAAATGAGATCTGGTGCCAGCAATGGTCGTTGCGAGGTATTAAGAAAACGACCTAGTTTCAACCTAAGGTACGGGGCGCGGTCGCTAGCTGCACAAATAGTGGAAGCTGTGGGGTATTCTATACTGGAGGGATAGCCTCCGGCCCTTGGCTAGGCTGACCTGATCAACGTCTATCGTCCGAGTGATGTTGATATTGATACCGCGAGAAGAGAGATCGCTATTCAAATGGTTGAATTTCCAGCCGCCGGTTGTTGGGGCACTGGATCTGGTTTGATTTCCGGACCTGGCTCAGCCCCACCCGGACATTAATCAGCATGATGGCGATTCCAGTAATGGGTGGCCAAACGGTGCTGGCGAATGAAGCTATCGCAGTCCGTGCTTCATACGAAGCGAAGAAGAAGGTGGCCCAGGAGCTAGTAAGGCAATAATTAGAAGCTGGTTGGGTCAGACAGTGTGTAACAAACGTGTAGAGCATCGCGCTTTCGATAACCATGATTGCAGCACGCTAAGGAGGGAAATTAGCAAGTCTTTGTTGAGGAAGTAAACGGATCAGGGACATACCATAATGCCATCTCCCCAGACCCTCTGTTTCTTCGGTGAGTCCTCCATAATCGCCAGAGGATGAAACCTAGAGGTATAGTAGGCTAAATGACCAAGGACGAATAGGATTAGTTGCACCAACCAGAACAATAGACATTTGTACTAGATGGATTGTCACATTCAACCAATTAAAAAAAGCGAGGATTTATTCACTGACCACAGGGTGAAGACACATGCACCAATTATCCAGCGATTAGTTGTGGCGATAAAATCCGGGGAAAGATGGGTCCTCGCTCTGATGAATTGGTAAATCAAACCAACAACAGCCACTACACGAAAGATGCATATTAATTCCCTGCCCCGGTCAGATTAAGTGATTCCACTCACCACTCTCCCCTATTGCTGAAAAGGTAGGGAATATAGCCACAATGCGATTACGGCCCCAGATGATCCACAGGCGATATATCTGCAAAATGTCAAATATTTAGCCAGGCGCCGCCTCAGAATACGAGGATACGGACAATAATGAAATCTCCAAGGGCGCCTGACAGGAACACTAACGACATCTCCGTAATGTTGGATACCGATAAGACGTTTTCAATGACTTCCACAGGGTTTCTAGCTGGGCTCGCAAAGGCTTCGAATAGGTGAAATACCGTGACCGCCAAATGCTAATAGGAGTGTAAGTATAGCAGAACACATTACTGGTTGAGGAGGATATACTGCAATGACGACCACAAAAAGCAAAATGGACATCGAGACCACTGGCGTCAGGCGAATTGACCAGTGTGCGGTCTTAAAAGGTGGTGCGTCATTTTTGCAGCCAAGGAGGTACATTGAAATGACGAAAAGAATGGACAGGATGCCACAGGTGAAGCAGTCGACTAGGGCAGCGGCGATGGCGTATGTGACCTGGGATACCATGATTGCTTCATCATTGAAAATGCAGTGGTGTAAGGACTTTATAACCCACTGCAATCCCTGCTCAACCAAGGGGTAAAATGATGAGCGAGTGCATTGTCTAAGAGTGGCAGAAAGGACGCACGGCAGGGACTCCCTATCCGATGGCGGAAAATCAGATTCTTCCTAGCCGTACGGCATACGCAGGTTGGCAACGAGTGAAGATCTCAACGCAGTATTGGCAGTTCTGTGATAGAGTGACGGGACAACAATAACTTGAATACAATTCATCAAAATACCATCCTGACGAAAGCCACAACGGCCGTGACGCCAACAGTGATATTCAAATCAAAATATCATCTCCGGGCCCTTACTGGGCCGACCTGATTGCTCACTGTTTCACACTTTGTGAACCATTGAATCGACCTAATCGATTGAAAGAGCGTGATGGCACCCAGCCTTGCGAGAGGAATGCCTACTGCGGGTGCGCGCGAACCCTCTCGATCGCTTTTTCATATTCGCACCACAATGGCGGGGGACAGGCGAGGGCTTCAGGAGAATAGAACGAGTGCATACTACTGATGTTGCCTATTCCCACTGATGCCTATCCGGATCATATCAGGCTGCCACGCATGGGCCCAACAGCTTGATTCGAGCTGATTCAGGTGGTACAAAAGAGTGAACCTAAAAATTGCATGTATAAGTCCAAAACGTACGAGTGTGATGTGATTGGTCTACATAGTTGGGAGTTTTTGCCAGGCCATCACCGACTCGGGCGATGCCACCGATATCATCATCCAAGATGTAACGTGGAAGCCTCTGTTGACGCAAGCGCTCGACGGGTACAGTGGGCTGATTGATTATGACCTGTAACTGATAACTTTAGGTGGTGGGTAGATAGTATACATATGCACGATGTACACAGTGTCTGAGCAGTGGAGAGTGTATGAGTGCGAATGGAGATGGCCAATTTATATGAAATCCAATGGTGCAATTAGCAAGGCGCAAGCGCGGGAGAAATCGATGTTGGAGAATCATACCACGGTGGAGAGCTCGATGCCGCGGGCTGGCCGTTGTTGCAGTCATCAATCGTCTCCTTGGATGGAGTGTTATGTAAAGAAATAAGCAGTGCCGGACTCTGCCGGACTCCGGTGATCATACCGGGCAGTCGAACCCGGTAATAATTTATTTTTAGTTTACGGCCTCATCTGCTATTATAACCGAGACCTAAACATACTATCATTGGGGTGGTTATGCAAAACTTTTGGTCTTGCATTTTTGACTCAATCAGATGTGACATTAAGGCTCCAAAAAAAAAATAGGAGCTACCTTAGGATGTAATGAACACCAAATTAAATCCTCAATTTTCTCCGTCAAGTGGAGAGATGGTCGGCGACTGGCCGAGTAGGGGGGGTGATTTTGGGGCTCCTGCGGGCGTAATGCAAATTTTGTCACATCAGTCACATGCGAAATCGGCTGTGCTGGATTTGGAATTGCTGTGGAGAATGTAACAAAATGTCACGCCTGTGCGACCTCCTCTACTTGGGAACACCCGCTCACCACAAAGATATATCTCATTTGGCTGCAAAAATATACAATTAGGACCCAACAAGCTATGCAAGATGCTCCTGTATTTTTTTCCTACAGGTCTATGATTGGATCTGGCGGATCTGGGGCTTATCTGTGTTTACAGAGCCTCAAACAGTGTCATTTTTACACCTTGTGGCTTCGCATTCTTCCCCCACTTATCGCTACTCTACCGCGAGTCGAATTTCCAGAGTATTTATACATTCTTTCTTAGTATGAATTTTCTTGGGACCCTAGTTTGAAAGGAGCTCTTGTGAATTGCGATTTACATCTCTCCCCCCCTTTGCATAACCCCCCCAATGATAGTATTTTAGAACTCGGAAACAACCACCTAAATCCATGATCCGTGTTAGCAGGCCGCTCATCTTTCTAGCGGAGTGTCGTATTGGCCGGCTGACCGTGACGGGCCCGTCTCGACAAAGCGTCCTCAGCCCATATTGGTGCCCTCCGCTTTCGCAATTCATGCTTGGAGGTAGATGACTGATCCAATAATTTTGTCACTAGAAGCGCCATTCGGAGATTTCGCTATGCAAAGTGCATGCCACCCCGCTGACTGGAAGATTTCGCTGAATAACCACTTCCCGGGCATTCTTGTGTGAGCGGATTCACATTTCTCTCTTCGCTTCAAGTTTTGAATTCTCCCACTCCGTTTGGCGCATTCTTCCACCCATCAAGCTTACCTTCTCAGATGCGGGGACTAATGGCCGTGACCAAGGAATTCCACTCCGACAACATCGCTTTAGGCTTTTGGTTTCCTCCGTGCCTTCCGCCATCCCGAATGGCCCGATTTCAAGGTGAGGACTTACAGCACAGGTTGTCAGACATTGTGACAGTCGGTTGGGGTATAAAGGTAGGCCTCCCAAGGTGGAATGCACTAAGCTCGAAATACAAGCAATGTTCTCCAAAGTCCTCTCACTCTGTGCTCTCGCTCTCTCTGGTGTTGCTTACGCAGCAGCCCAGGTGGGATACCCCTAATTTCTCTTGGCTTCCCGGCACTGACCACATCCGCGAAACTGTAGGGCATCTCTCCAGGCCGATACACCATTGGCTCCAGCCTCGTCTTTGAAAGCAGCCGAAATGCCCAAGTTCGCAATTCTAGCAATATTTTGGTCGTCCCTGGCAACGCTCCGTTTCCTGTGTTTCCGGGCAGTGATGAGGTGAATTCCTTTTCTTTGTGCTATCTCCTCGCTCATCGAATGTAGTGGGAACTTGCTCCCGGCCAAAGTGGGGGCCTCACCATGCAAAGCGTCGCATTTGGCAGTTTCTTGACGGTTGATTCACATGATAAAGTTTGTGGTTCATGCTATGCTGCCTCTTGTATACCCCCCTAAACTCACCCCAGCCAATTGTGACAACTGGGACGCGGGACCAGGCGACTTCATTCGCTATCACATCTGCTGGCTCAGGCCAATTCCATGTAAGTCCCATGCATTCTTCCGCATCAATGGGGCTAATAGGGCATATTCGAAGATTAATGTGGTTGCCCAAGACCTTCTATGGGCCATACCAGCATCTGTTGGACAGGTTCAAAATCTCATGACCCCAGATGGCACACCCGTGGTTACTGCAGACGCAGTGGTAAGCACGACCTAGGTGTGGTGTGCAGCCAACCAAGCTGATATAACCATCCCAGGTTTCCGTTCAACCAGCCAACGGCGGGCAGGAGCAACTGTGGCGGTTTACCGGGATTTGAGATGACGTCCGAGTCGGATGCTTGATAAACATTGGATCAGCCCCTGTAGTAAACACGGACTGGTCTCCTAATTGTTTCCCGTCTGCTACCTCTGCTACTGACGTTGTGTTAGGAAGATGAACGAGTCGCTTAACATGGCCACCAACGTTCCATGAGGGAAGAAGGGACAACAACAACAGTACAATTCACCAGGATACTATCTGAACGAAGGCCATACGCAGTCATGACACCAACAGTGACCTAGCGGCATCGTTCGAATCGGGTGTCACCTCTGGGTTCTTATTATATTCACGCCTAGCATGGACCATTGGATTAGCAGCCTCAAATTGGTTTGGTTTGGCCTTGACCGGGCATCTTCGGTGGCAGGCTCTCCCGCACCTTGGGCATGGGCGTGGGCGCGTCACGGTGCTCCGGTCGCCGGGGCTGTGTGGTCCTTCGCCGGGCTTGGGCTGCCCGGTACGTTGGCTCACTCTGAGAGGAGTTCCGAAAGGCTTTCCTCGATTAGTAGTGTGTGTCGCACTCGAACTCGTAACAGCAGTAAAATCATCGGAGATGAATTCCGGTTTCTGGTCTGTCTCGCCAAAGTTCGTCACTGTAGCGAGCCATTTGAGTAATGGTTAAGTACATATCTATGCAAGCGGGTACCTATTTATTGGGCCCGCCGCCAAACCATTAAGTTAAGACAAATCGTAGCGGCCCACCTGGCGCCGCTATCCGATGCCAGTTAGAATGTAACAATTCGAGAACACTAACTTTCAGGGAGCCGCAAATTGATCAACTGAATTTAATTTTATGGTAGGTGGGGTCTGGTGTCAGCGATGGTGGTTGCGCGGCATTGGCAGTTCTGTGATAGAGTGACAGGACAACAATAACTTGAATGCAATTCATCAAAATACCATCTAGGCTTCATCTTGACGAAAGCCACAGCAGCCGTGGCGCCAGCGGTAATATTTGAATTAGATATCATCTCCAGGCCCTTACTGGGCCGACCCGATTGCTCACCATGTTCACACTTCGTGAACCGTTGAATCGACCTAATCTTTGATTGAAAGGGCGTAATGACACCCAGTCTTGCGAGAGGAACACTTACTGCGGGTGCGCACAAATTTTCTCAATCGCTTTTTCGCATTCACAGTTGATGCGGGTGCCCGCAAGAACAATGGAGGGTGCGAATGGAGATGACCAATTTACGTGAAATCCAATGGTAGTAGGCATGCGTATGTCCTTTGGTGCGATCAGCAAGGCGCAAGCCAAGAGAACAGAAATAATCGGTGGAGATTACGTGCAATAGTGTATGCGGCGGTGAACTCAACACCGCGGGCTGGCCATTGTTGCAGGAGTCATCAATCACCCAATGGGTGCAAACAAATAAAAATGCCGGACTCTGCCGGACTCCGGCAATCATACCGCACAGTTGAACTTCCGATACTCGACTCTTTCTAATAATAGATTTTTCATTTACGGGATTCATCTGCTATTATAATGTTGACCAAGACCTAAAAGTTTAGGACTCGGAAACGACTGCACCTAAATCCATGATCGGTGTTAGTAGGCCGCTCATCTTTTCTATAGCGGAGTGTCGTATTGGCCGAACCGTGATGGGCCTGTCTCGACAAAGCGCCCTCAGCCCAATATTGGTGCCCTCCGCTTTCGCAATTCATGGTTGAAGGTAGATAACTGACATAATGTTACAACTAGAAGCGCCATTCGGAGATTTCGCTATGTAAAGTGCATGCTACCTCACTGACTGGAATATTTGCCGAATGATGAGCATTCTTGTGTGAGCGGATTCACATTTCTCCCTTCGCTTTTGAATTCTCCCGCTCCACTTGGTGCATTCCTCCACCCATCAAGCTCGCCTTCTTGGGTGCGGGGACTAATGGCCGTAACCAGGGAGTCCCGCTCCGGCGGCGTCGCTTTGGGTTCCTCCGTGCCTCCCGCCATCCAGAACGGCCCGATTTCAAGTTGAGGGCTTACAGCACAGGTTGTCGGACATTGTGACAGTCGGTTGGAGTATAAAGATAGGCCCCCCAGGGTGGAATGCATCAAGCTCGGAATACAAGCAATGTTCTTTAAGGCCCTCTCACTCTGTGCTCTCACTCTCTCTGGTGCTGCTTGTGCAGCCGCCCAGGTAGGATACCCCTACTTTCCCTTGGCTTTCCAGCGCTGACCATGTCCTTGAAACCGTACTAGAGCATCTCTCCAGGCTGATACACCATCGGCTCCAGCATCGTCCTTGAAAGCAGCCGAAATGCTCAAGTTCGCAATTCTAGCCATATAAATATTTTGATCATCCCTGGGAACGGTCCATTTCCTGTGTTCCCGGGCAATGATGAGTTGAATTCTTTTTCCCTATGCTACCCCCTTGCTCATCGAATGTACATAGTGGGAACTTGCTCCCAGCCAGAGCGGGGGTTTCATCATGCAAAACGTCGCATTTGGCAATTTCTTGACAGTCGGTTCAGATGATGTTTGTGGTTCATCCTATGCTACCTTTTGTATACCCCCCTAAACTCACTCCAGCTGCCTGCCGGTGTTGTGGCAACTGGGACACGGGACCAGGCGACTCCATTCGCTGTCACGTCTGCTGGCTCAGGCCAATTCCACGTAAGTCACATGCATTCTCCCGCCTCGATGGGGCT
This sequence comes from Infundibulicybe gibba, assembly GCA_015501065.1. NCBI lineage: Eukaryota > Fungi > Basidiomycota > Agaricomycetes > Agaricales > Omphalinaceae > Infundibulicybe > Infundibulicybe gibba. The sequence continues at coordinate 10,687 of JADNYI010000285.1, forward strand.
AATAGGGCTAACGGGGCGTACGCTGATAGGACACTGCGGCCTGTGGGGCAAACCAACAAACCAAGTGCTTCGCAGTTTGCGAGTGGGTGTCTTTTGTGCAGTGAAGGCCTGATCTCCAAGAGCTGTGGAGATCTTCGCAAGCTAAGGGAATGAACGCGAGACTCGAGAGCTCTAATGCGAAGGGGAAGTTGTATTATGCGAGCTACATGCGACTCTATATAAATCGGAGCTACGCGGGCATGAGGCAGTATGTATGTAATGTAAGATAATCAGTAAGATACTGAGAAACTATGCGATCACTATGGTAAAGATGCGATCTGAATCGCATCGAAAGCGCGATCTCCACGCGTACGAAGCGATCAGTGATCGCGCATTAGTCGCGCGATGCGAAGGTAAGTACGGAAATTAGCTACAATGACTAGAAATAGATGCGAACTGATGCTAAACCATTACCATGCTTATCAACGCAAAGATTAATGTGGTTGCCCAAGACCTTCTATGGACCGTACCCGGATCACTTGAACTGGTTACTGCCACGACCCCAGATGGCAAACCCGTGTTTACTGCAGATACAATAGTAAGCATGACCTAGATATGATGTGCAACCAACCAAGCTGATATGACCACCCCCAGGTTTCCGTTCAACCAGCCAATGGTGGGCAGGACCAACTCTGGCGGTTTACCAGGATTTGAGATGTCGTCGAATACTTGATAAACATTGGATCAGCCCCTGTAGCAAACACGGACCGGTCTCCTAATTGAGATTACTGAATTCCTCTGTTTCTCGTCTGCTACCAGTGTTCTTTTCTTCCCTTTACGAATGTGCATACTGTTATGCGCGTGTCCGTTGGCATACCCCGAATTGAATTAGACTCCCTCTACCTCTGCTACTGACGTCGTGCCAGGAACTTAATGAATAAATCGCTTCACATGGCCACCGGTGTGCCGTGAGGGGAGGGACAACAGCAATGCAATTCAGTTTAATACCGTCTGAACGAAGGCCATAGGTATTCATGACACCAACAGCGACCTAGCGGCATTGTTTGAATCGGGTGTCACCTCTAGGTCCCTACTATATTCACGCCAGCATGAACCATTGGATTAATAGCCTTATCTTGGATTAATATGGCCTTGATCGGTGGCCGGCCCCCCGGCACCTTGGGCACGGACGCGGGTGCGTCGTGATGCTCCGGTTGTCAGGGCTGTACAGTTTCCCACAGGTGCAAGTTCCCTCGCCTGGCTGCCCGGTACGTTGGTCCACTCTGAGAGGGGTTGCGAAGGGCTTACCTCGATCAGCCGTGTCTCGCGCTCGAACCCGTACCGGCAGTAAAATCATCGGAGATGAATTCCGGTTTCTGGTCTGTCCCGCCAAAGTTCGTCACTGTGGCGAGTCCTTTGAGTGATGGTTAGGTACATACCTATGCAAGGGGGCACCTAGATATTAGGCCTACCGCCAAAGCATTAGGTTGAGACAAATTGTAGCGGCCCGCCTGGCGCCACTATCTGCCAGTTGGAATGTAACAAGTCGAGAACACTAACTTTCAAGGAGCCGCAACTTGATTAACTGGATTTAATTTAATGACAGGTGGGGTCTGGTGTCGACGATGGTGGTTACAGGGTATTAGGGGAACGACCTGGTTTCGAACTAAGATGCAAGAGCGTGGTCACAGTAAAAACTGACGTCCATGGCTACTAGCCGCTAATTGCACAGATAATGAGAGTCGCGGGGTATCGAATCCTATACTGGGGAGATAGCCCCGGTCCCTTAGCCAAACTGGCTGTATCAACATCTACCGTCCGAGTGATGTTGATGTTGATATTGCGAGAGGAGAGATCGCTATTTGAATAGCTGAATTTCCATCCGCTGGTTGCGGGGGGTGCAAGGATCGGGTTCAACTTCCGGACTCGGCTCAGCCCCACCCGGACGTTGATCAGCATGATAGCGATTCCGGTGATGGGTGGCCAGATGGTGCTGGCGAATGAAGTTATTTCGGTCTGGTTTCAACATACGAAACGAAAAAGAAAGTGGCCCAGGAGCTAGAGAGACGAGAATCAGAAACAGGTTGAGCTGGGCAGTGTGTAGCAAACGTGTAGAGTGCCGCGCTTTCGATAACCATGATTGCAGCGCGCTAAGGAAAGAAATTAGCAAGTATTGTTGAGGAAGTAAATGGATCGGGGAATAGTACCATAATTCCATCTCCTCCAGACCCCTGTTTCTTCGGTGAGTCCTCCATAATCGCCAAAGGATGAAACCTAGAGGTATAGCGCTAAACGATCAAGGATAAATCGAATCGGTTCACCAACCCGAACAATAGACATTTGTACTAGATGGATTGTCACATTCAAATACTTGAAAAAAGCGGGATTTATTCACTGACCACAAGGTGAAAACACATGCACCAATTACCCAGCGATTCAACGAGGAGAGAAAATCCGGGGAGAGATGGGTCCTCGCTCTGATGAACTGGTAGACCAGACCAGTGAAAGCCACTGTATGTCTATGAGATCCCTTGCTCGAGTCAGAAAGAGCGATTCCGCTCACCACTCTCCCCTATGCCGAGCAGGTGGGGAATATAACCACGATGCGATTACGGCCCCAGATGATCCACAGGCGATATATCTGATGTCAAATATTTAGCTAGACGCCGCTTCGGGATATGAGGACGCGGACAATAATGAAATCTCCAAGGGTGCCTGACAGGAACACCAATGACATCTCTGTAATGCTGGATACCGATAAGACATTGTCAATGACTTCCACAGGGTTTCTTGTTGAGCTCGTGAAGGCTTCGAATAGACGAAATACTGTAACCACAAATGCTAATAGGAGTGTGGGTAAAGCAGAAGTCAATATGGTTTGAGGACATACTGCAATGACGACCACAAAAAGCAAAATGGACATCGAAACCACTGGAGTCAGGCGGATTGACCAGCGGGCGGTCTTAGGTGACGCATCATTGTTGCAGCCGAGGAGGTACATGGAAATGACGAAAAGAATGGACAGGATGCCACAGGTGAAGCAGTCGACCAGAGCAGCGGCGATGGCGTATGTGACCTGGGATACCATGATTGTTTCACCATTGGAAATGCAGTGGTGTAAGGACTTTATAACCCACACATCCCACTCGATCAAGGGAAAATGGTGAGCAAGTGCATTGTCTAAGAGTGGCAGAAAGGACGCACGGCGGGGACTCCTTATCTGATGGTGGAAAATCAGATTCTTCCTAGCCGTACGGCGTACACAGGTTGGCAAGGAGTGAAGATCCCAACAAAGCGGCACTGGCAGTTCTGTGATGGGGCGACGGGACAACAATAACTTGAATGCAATTCATCAAAATGCCATCTCGACGAAGCCACAGCCGTGAGCCGAAAGTGATATTCGAATTAGATATCTCTTCGAACCCTCACTGGGGCCGACCCGCATGTTCATACCTTCATGAGCCATTTAATAGGCCTAATCTTGATTGAGAGGGCGTAATGGCACCCAACCTTGCGAGAGGAATGCTTGCTAGGTGTGCACGCGAATTTTCTCGATTGCTTTGTCACATTCCAGTGTGGTTGACCAAGACCGCTATTTATGAACCGTGCCAACGTCGACGCGTCGTCGAGGGGTGTTGAAACTTGAAAGTTCCGGCCACCGGTATTCCCACGCTCCGACGTTTCATGTACAACTAAACCAGGCTGATATCCCCCTGAGCTTTCTATCTGACCAGCCAACGGTGGAAAGGAGCAGCTCTGGAAATTCGCCGAAATTTCAGATGATAAACACGTAATTGACCCCGTAATACTTATGGGCTCCCAGCTAATCACATCAGGAAAACCTGTTTTAGCTATATACCCACCTTTACTGATATTTACCGATAAATACCAATATTTAGCAATGCTGGCTATTTACCACCAAACGACTCCTCAGCTTTTATTTACCTGGCTCTTATCTATGTAGCGATATTTTACCTACTTTTAGCAGCATTATATCATTGTATATTCACAGCACACCCTAGTTATTATATCCTTTTACAAGTCAAAATGTCCGAAATATCAATCAAATCTTATGGTTCATTGTTGTCTATGTAAGTAACAGGTAAATTACTATCTATTCTACAACATAATATAAAGGTCTAGGGCTACACTTTCGGCCCGCAGACGTGGCAATACTCATACAGCTGTTGAACTGAGGATGGGCGCACTACAGTGCTGGCTGTGAGGTAACATAACGAGTTGCGATGGGGCCGGGGATTCGACAAGGGTGGCCGTGACACAAACAGACGGAGCGTTGTTTGGCGGCCAAATGCGGGCGGTGGCGAGACTGAATGGGATACGAAAATGCTTGAGGGAGTTCGGGGATGGCTTGAAGTTGGAGATGAGAGAAAGAGCTGCAAAGGGGCGTCAGTGCCAACGAATGTAAGAGAATGGGGGTCATGCTTACCTGGGTGGACAATGACAATGACAGAGTCGACTTGCGAGTGACGACGCTCGCAGCGGTGTGCTGCGCAACAGCGAGTGGGAGTGCAGGGGGAGGCATTAGACTGGCAGGCGCGGGAATGGTGGTGTAACATACCGTAACCACAAGGGACGAGCGTGACGGGGTTGGCTGGATGGGTAGCAGGGAATACGGCAGTGGCGGCGGTGGCGAGACCGGATGGGGGTGTACTGGACCTGAGATGGGATATGAGAACTCGGGAGTGGCAAGTTAGAGATGAGGAGAAAGAGCTGCAAAAGGGGTGTCAGTACCAATGAATGTAAGAGAATAAGGATATACATGCTTACCTGGGTGGAACAATGACAATGACGAGTGGCTTGTGGGTGACGTGGCGGTGGGTTATGGTGGCGCTCATGATGTGCAGCGCAGATGTGACAGTGCTTGAGGGTGCTGGGCTTGAGAGGGCGTAACAGCGGGTAGATATGGCAGTTGAGGCCGACGAGCGTGCAATGAGGTTCGTAGTGCTCAGGAGCGGTGGGGACACAACAAGAGGGGGAGCGTTAAAGCAGATGAATGAGAGCATGCAGCGGAGCTTACCTGCGAGAACGCGAGAGGGCATGTGATGCAAGTTGCGTGGGTGTAAAGAGTGGCGGGGGGCGTGACAAACAATGCCGGCGAGGGTTCGTGGACGACGTGGGGTGAGCAAAGGAGGGTACACGTTGCCAAAAGAAAAAACAAGCGATGATGTGCTGTGTTTGGCATTGACCTCGGCTGAGATTGAACGGACTTGTAAGATTTTGGCTCTCTTGGCTCCAATTTGTCACTGGATACTACTGGATATCCTTGGATATTCCAAGTAAATAAATGCTGGGGCTGTGTATATTACTATTTAGCATAGGATGGTATTTGCTGGTATGTATCCCACATTTACTTGTAAATAGTTGTAGAATATGCTTCCCCAATAATTTGCGAAGAATTATTGGATTTTATCAGAATACTCAGGAATGTTATGAATATCAATAAATTAAATCTATTTGCCAGATTTGGGTTTTCCTGATGTGTTTGTCCTTAGAATACTGTAAAACCTGTGAATATTGCGGACCGTGCAGTGATCATGGGGTGATACTGTAACTCGCCTTCTGCTGCGGATCGCCATAAATAAATCGGAACTTGGGGGGGCCATCACGCATCTGGTCAATAAATGAGGGAATATCGTCCTTGAGGACATTCGCAAGCAAAAATCTTTTGACGATTTTTAGTGCCTCCTTGCCGAGATCGCTACGCCAGTTTGTGAGTGCCTCCGACGCCTGTTAATATACAAATGTTTGAGTTTATCAGTGGTAGTATTGAGGCATTTGCAAGGGAACCAACAATGGAATCAATCGGCCTCCATTTCTTGTCATTGGGGTCAAGGTAGTTGATCTTTGGAAAGATAAGGGCCCAGAGTTCGCGGATGGTGGGTTCAATGAGTGAGTTTGCTCCGAAAGGGTCATCAAGCGTAGAGGCCCAGGCAATAAGTGTCGGCTTGAATATTTTGCGGTATTTCTTGAAGTAGGCTGACCCTTCTGCCCCGCCTGGGAATGGGAGAGATGAGACCATGTATTTTACCTTTTTGGTGCGGCCGCGATTGCCCCTATTCCCCGCCTCCTCAGTATTGTCTCCCTCTATCTTCACGACATGAACATTAACCTCCAGGGTGCCAATGGTGTGTCAGTATTATGCTCGCCAGTTCTGAATAGAGTACTTCTCACCTGACTAATCCCAGCATGACGAATCTTAATTGCAGGTGCCGACGGGCCCCCCTTCATGGATCGCACAGCCAGTATGGTCTCATCTGGCTCATCCTCATCTAACTCCCCACGAACGCATTCATCAGCATCATTGTGAGTTCCTTTCTCAGATTTCGAAGATTTATTGCTCAATTGTTTTCCCACCGCATCGCCAGGGATGAGTTTCTTCCAGTTTGAGAGGAGGCCACTTGGCTTGCTTGTTTTTGGACGCTTGGACGTCGACCTATTAATTTAGGTAAGCTTCAGTTAAACCATCAGTTACATTCACAAATCTAAAATCCTTACACTACTGATTTGGTGTCTGCAGGCTCCGGCTGTTTACGTTTTTGTGGGCTGCCGCCTCCATGCGTTGTTGTCCCAGGGGAGCTGCACCAGCCTTAGGGGGCTCCTCACGGGCTTGGTAAATTTCACTACGGAGAGCCCCTCGTTTGGCCTATGTATGTTGCTAATGTAAGTAAATTTTTCCGATTTCATATAACGGGATCTAACCTTTATTTTTCTCACTGCTTTCATGGGGATGACATGAGAATCTGATAATGTATCGCTATCCGATTGAGTATGCTGAGCGTAGTAGCCATCATCCATGCTAGGCAGCTGGGAGCCCATCATGCTAGCCGCGGGATTTTCAAGACCATCATCCTCATAATCAACATGATCACTGTCATTGTCAAATCCAAGTGCAGGTAAACCGTCACTTGATTCTATGTCAATAACCGATTCTTCAGAGATATTAATAGTGTCGTCTTGGATGGGATCGCTGGAGTCGCTGTCATTGGCGCTTACACTGGCATTGGCGGGGTCCATTTCCGAGCTAGTAAGCTCATTGACCTTGGCGATATTGGTGGCTTTCCCTGATTTACTGTATGTGCCGTACAAGTCTGGTCAAGCTGCACGCTTTTGACTGACTTTATCTTCCTGCGACAGTTTATCTTCGAATTTCGATACTTCTTGGACCTGGACAAATGTATAGCTCAGACTCAAACCAAGGGTAATGAAAGCAAAGCACCAGCCTTCCTCTCATGTTCTAATCTGTTTTTTTCAGCTTTTTTGGCTACGGTTGCGGCTTCCTGAGCATTGTCGAGTGCAATTTGGGTATTTGTTCTCCGTTTTTGACCATATTCACGAAGAATTTTAGTTGGGTCGGTGTTGGCGTTTGTGCGCCTGGGACATATACTTTCAGACATGATGGGGGGAGGGATGAAAATGGGGGAAAAACTGGGCTGTGCTGAAGCTAAGCTGGGGGTATAAGGGACGGTATCTATGCCATCGTGAGTATCTATGCCATTGCGCCCAGTATCTATGCCATTGCACCCAGTATCTATGCCATTGCGCCCAGTATCTATGCCATTGCACCCAGTATCTATGCCATCGCACGTAGGTGACCATGAATATGCAATTTCGATACCTTAATCCTTTGTTTCTTACTTCAAAGATTCTTCCCATTTTTCCCCTCCCAGGTTGCTCATGGCTCGCAACCTCATGTGCCCTATTTCAGGCTGCCCAAAACGATTCCGCAGCCAGAATGGATGAACCTATCATGTACGGAGTCTACACTCCAATAATAACCTTCACACTCAACCCAATGATCCCGCGCCTATGGAAGCCGACAATCATACCGTCCAAGACCATAGAAGTTCAGACGAGGATGAACTGTCTTCATCTGCTCAGTGGAAGGGAAGCGGACCAGAGGTGTCTGCTCAGGCACGTCTCCTGAAGACGAGACATCCATATCTCAATGGTAGTTGATTTTCGGTCCTTGGCATGGTTGAATTCAACTACTACTAACTTCAATTGATATCTACCCATCAGGGATCCCATGCAATGCGGCAGGCGAGAATATTGATCCAGCAACACTGCCCAAACCAAGACTGGAAGATGATGATTGCGAGTGGGAACCCTATGCTGATGAAACCCAGTTCCGGCTTGCCGACTTCGCATTTCGAAAGACAGAAATGTCAACAACAAATATTGACGAACTCATGGAAATTTGGGCGCTTTCAATGGCCAAGCATGGGGACCTAGGCCCTTTCAGCTCATATGAACACATGTATTCAACGATTGATGCTACACGCCTTGGCGACGCACCATGGAAATCCTTCACAGTATCATTTTCTGGTGAAACCAATTCTGAATCTCCAACATGGAAAACCTCAGAGTACGAAGTCTTATACCGTGACCCCGATACTGTTATTCACAACATGCTTGATAATCCCGACTTCGACGGCCAGTTCGACTATGCACCATACATTGGATTGGATAAATCTGGGCAGCGGCGGTGGAATGATTTTATGTCTGGAAACTTTGCATGGAGACATTGTGTCTGTAAAATCATTTATTGACCTTTCCGTGTCCTAATTTTTTGTCCTTAGAATGAAATATTTGAAGCGGACCCCTCTGTAGAGGGAGCAATGTATTGCCCTATCATATTAGGCAGCGACAAAACCACGGTTTCAGTTGCAACTGGGAATGTCGAGTACCACCCGCTATGGCATCAGGAAAACCCATTTCAGCCATATACCCACATTTACTGATATTTACTGATAAATACCAATATTTAGCAATGCTGGCTATTTACCACCAAACGACTCCTCAGCTTTTATTTACCTGGTTCCAGCGATATTTTACCTACTTTTAGCAGCATTATATCACTGTATATTCACCAGTATGTCCTAGTTATCACATCCTCTTACAAGTCAAAATGTCCGAAATATCAATCAAATGACATGGTTCATTGTTGTCTATGTAAGTAACAGGTAAATTACTATCTCTTCTACAGCATAATGTAAAAATCTAAGGCTACACTTTCGGCTGGTGGACATGACAATACTCATACAGGTGATGAACTAAGGATGGGCGCATGACGGCGCCGGCCGTGAGATAACGTAGCGAGTTGCGATGGGGCCGGGGATTTGACAAAGGCGGCCATGGCACAAACAGATGGGGGCCGGATGGGAGCATGAGGATGCTCGCAGTGGTGTGCTGCGCAACAGTGAGTGGGAGTGCAGGGGGAGGCATTAGACTAACGAATACAGGAATGGTGGTGTAACATACCGTAATCAGAAGGGATGAGCGTGACAGTGCCGGCTGCGATGCAGTAGCAAGGGAATACAACGGCGGCGGGTGGTGGCGAGACTGGACAAGGGTGTACTGGACCTGAGATGGGATATGAGATTGCTTGAGGGAGCTTGGGGGTGGCAGGTTGGAGATGAAGGGAAAGAGCTGCAAAGGGGTGTCAGTGCCAATGAATGTAAGAGAATAAGGGTAATGCTTACCCGGAGTCGGCTTGTGGGTGATGTGGCGGTGGGTGTGGGTGATGTGGCGGTGGGTGATGTGGTGGTGGGTTATGGTGGCGCTCATGATGTGCAATGCAGATGTGACAGGCTTGAGGATGCTGAGCTTGAGAGGGTGTAACAGCGGGTAGATATGGTGGTCACTGGTTGAGGCCGATGAGCGCGCAATAAGGCTCGCAGTGCTCAGGAGTGGCGGGGACACAACAAGAGGGGAGAGCATTAAAGCTGAATGTGAACATGCAGCGGAGCTTACCTGTGAGAACGCGAGAGGGTGTGTGATGTGGGTTGCGTTGGGTCTAAAAGAGTGGCGGGGGCGTGACAAACAATGCCGGCGAGGGTCCGTGGACGACATGGGGTGAGCAAAGGAGGGTACACATTGTCAAAAGAAAAAACAAGCGATGATGTGCTGTGTTTGGCATTGACCTCGGCTGAGATTGAACGGACTTGTAAGATTTCGACTCGCCTGGCTCAACAATTTGTCACTGGATACTGCTGGATATCCTTGGATATTCCAAGTAAATAAATACTGGGGCTGTGTATATTACTATTTAGCATAGGATGGTATTTGCTGGTATGTATCCCACATTTACTTGTAAATAGCTGTAGAATATGCTTCTCCAATAATTTGCGAAGAATTATTGGATTTTATCAGAATACTCAGGAATGTCATGGATATCAATAAATTAAATCTATTTGCCAGATTCGGGTTTTCCTGATGCCATATCTCTCAATTGGTAATGTTCATAATAGTGTTCGTCGTGCGCACCGCAATGCAGTTGTGCCAATCGGATTCCTCGCCATTCCTAAAGGTACATTGTAATCTAATTTTCCCAATAAGTATTTACAAATCAGTCGATTACAGGTGATCGCAAATATGATGGAGACATTGCCTTCCGGAAATTCAAACGTCAACTTTATCATACATCAATTTCAGCGATTCTAGAGCCCCTCCGTACTGGCATGACAACACCAGTTGTACGCCGCTGCCCTGATGGCCATTTTAGATGAGTTCTATACGATCTCGCATCTTACATTGCGGATTATCCCGAACAAGTATTACTTGCCGGTGTTGTTCAGCACTGGTGTCCAAGGTCAGTCACATATCTACTCACAAGTCACCTTGAAATCAATAAATTCACCATGTCCAGGTGTACGGCTTTGGTTGGAAATCTCGACGGACCCTGTGGCCGACGGACACGGGAATTTACAGAGGTTTTGCTTGATAGACTAAGTTCGACTGAGTTATGGGACGAATATGGGATTGATGACGATATTCTGGTGTGTCAAAGACCGCCCGACACCACCACTATGATGTTGGCTGATACATGCATTTTAGCCCTTCACCTTTGATTTCCCAAGGGCCGATATCCATGAAATGTTAACTCCCGACCTCCTCCACCAACTCGTCAAAGGTACATTCAAAGACCACTTGGTGACGTGGGTTGGCAAATATTTAGAACTTGAGCATGGTGAAGCTCGAGCGAATGAGATTCTTGATGATATAGATCGACGGTACGTTGAACAACTATGGTAATGATGGAATCTCCCCTAACTTGACAATTTCCGCTCAGAATTGCAGCTAGTCCTTCATTTCCAGGGCTCCGAAACTTCCCCCAAGGTCGCCGCTTCAAGCAGTGGACGGGCGACGATTCCAAAGCGCTCATGAAGGTATGATGAGCTAAAACGTGTCCTAAGTTGAAGTCATTCTGATTTATTAAATTTCCGGCATTGGAATTCAGGTATATCTTCCTGCAATTACAGGGCATGTCCCCGACGAAATGGTACAAGCTATTGCAGCATTTTTGGATGCTTGCTACATTGTCAGACGTGCCGATATAACTGAAGCCACACTCTCCGCTTTCGACACTGCACTCAAGAAATTTCACCTTCATCGTGAAATCTTTCGCACAACTGGCATTCGCCCAACTGGGTTCTCACTTCCACGCCAACATTCTCTCTCCCATTACCGTTACCTAATCGAAGAATTTGGTGCCCCAGGAGGTCTTTGTTCATCAATCACAGAGTCACGACATATTACGGCTGTCAAACAACCATGGCGGCGATCCAACCGATATAACGCACTCAAACAAATGCTTCTAACAAATCAACGGCTTGACAAACTGGCTGCCGCCCGTGTTGATTTTGTGGACCGTGGTATGCTCCCACCTACATACCCTCCACCCCCACAACCGCCACCACTCCAGGACCTCGACGATGACAACAGCAATGGAGGAGATGAACTTGATTGGGTAGGCGCTATTGACGATGCATACGTGACTGGGAATGTCACTCTTGCTCGTACCCATGGTGCGTCTTCATCATCCAAATATAATGATATGTCATAGCTAATCGACATCATTCCAATAGAACGAAATTACCCCCGAGTCGGAGATTTAAAGTGGTAGCGAGGTCCGAGAGGTGTCGGGGCCCCCGACACCTCTCGGACCTCGCTACCACTTTAAATCTCCCAGAACTCCCGGAACTCTGCCGTCGATTTCTCTATGACCAATTACACCAGAATAACCCCGAACTCTCTTCAGCCAATATCCCCCTTGCAGAATGCCCCGAAATTTCAAGCAAGATATCAGTTTTCCACTCAGCCATTGCGAAATTTTATGCGCCTAGTGATGAATCAGGGATGCGTGGAATGCGAACAGAGCGGATTTGGGCCACACCTTCATGGAGGGGGAAAGGGTCAAAATATGATTGCGCGTTGGTGGTTGAAGATGAGGATAAGCCGGGCATGAAAGGTATGAGTGTGGTTCGTGCCAAGCTGTTCTTTTCATTCAAGCACCAAGGCCAAACGTACCCTTGCGCCTTGGTTGACTGGTTCAAAACCTTTGGCCGCTCACCCAATCCAATTACTGGGATGTGGCGCATGAAGCCACACATGTCTCATGGTTCTCGTCTCTCCACGGTTGTTCATCTTGATTCATTCTTACGAGGCGCCCATCTTCTTCCAATTTTCGGACCCCATTTCCTCCCTATTAGTTTTCCTCCCTCTTATTCCCTCGACGCCTTCACTGGATACTATGTCAATAGATATGCCGATCATCACAGTCACGAAATTATATTTTAATCTTACTTTACAAACTTGAAAAGCTGACACTACTGCACATTTTCATTCCGATTCACACTGTAACTCAAATGGCCGCAGCTGGGCTCCTGGGGATGCACTTGGAATAGCTAGGAAAAAAATTCCCCCACCTAGAGGTTATTCCGGGGACTAGAAGAATAGAGGAATTAATATCTAGTCTGCCTAGTGTATTCTATTGTTTCCAATCTATTCTAGTCGTTTTAGCAGTGTGTGATCTTGCTGATGAAGTGGGGGCCAATGTGAATAGGCATACGTGCTGCCAGCATAAACTGAATCTTGAAGCTTGAAGCTTGAACGTCCCAGTGAAAACCGACTATGTCAGGATAGGTTAGTATTAGCTCTTATCGGATTGAACCAATTCCATATGCTCACATCGGAGACTTTGAGTTGTGATTTTGATGTGATGCCTTGGCATATGCTTGGCCCGCCAAAGATATGCTCGACGTTCAGTCAGACCTAGATTTGCTTAGTAATTGTATGTAACAATCGTTCAAACACATTATCGCACCAGCAAACAGTTGTTTTCCCGGGCGCGGGCATATTTTGAGAAACATAATACTATCATGCCTCGCGCACCAGCTCGTACGGAATGGTTTTGTGGCTGTGAGCGATATTGCCAAGGTCAGACCCGATCAGTCTCTCGTGCCACATACTTCAACCACGCACCACACCGACTTCAATTGACACCCATCTCCTCCGCCCTGCGCAGTGCTCATGCACAAAATATCGCTTCCAGCCACCACCAGCCCCCAATTCGTCACTCAACAGCCGATGGTCAACAAGGTTTCCAACACCCTCCGAGTCAGCAGATGCACGACTCAGCGCCGGTCTGTTCCATTTTGTGATAGTATCATCCTGATATTGACAGCGTCATTATATATTCAATTAGGATGATAATTTGGAAACCCTTACAGGACAACTTGATTCCGACGCCCCTCAAACGCTGCATACCCCACCAGTTTCGCATCAAAATACACCAGGGCAGCCAGCTGCAGGAGGTCATTTGACCGGGCCCTCATCTTCTCCAGCACTGGCGCTAGTAGAACACACAAATCATGTCATAGTGGCCGACGTCTGGGATGGATTTGTACCACATACCGAAGATATGAAAATCGCCATGGAGTTTCAGCAGGCATTGCGACGGGCATCCCTCGATAATGGCGATCTAGACGCCGAGCTCCTAAATAACCTACGAAATCCTGTCCAAGAGTTGCTCACCATCCGAGACAATGATATACTGCTTTCCATCAGACTCTTCCTGTCTACTACAAATGCATCTGAACGAGTTTATCATGAAGTGCGGGCCGATATTACTGAGCGGTATCCTGACAGCAAGATCCTTTCACATTCGGCTATTAAGAAGGAAATAGTCACCATGACTGGAGTGTTTCCTATTGTGCATGATATGTGCCCGGGTTCATGTGTTGCTTACACTGGCCCATTTGCGGATTTGGACACATGTCCAATGTGCTCGGAGAGCCGATATGACCCCATTGTATTCCAGTCGAGTGGAGGCAAAATACGGACCGCCAGGCAACATTTTTACACGATTCCTTTAGGCCCCCAGCTCCAAGCTCTTTGGAGAACACCTCAGGGTGCACATGCAATGCGCCATCGCCACCGATGGTTGCCATCACAAGCGCAATGCATACTTATCGCGAGAGCTAACTCCCGATATCAAACATCAACCTGATACTCCCGTGCTTACACCAAGACCAAGCGCCATTCAGGCCAACGCTGCCATACACCTGTGGGTACATCTGCCTAATAACTTGCTCAGTTCAGCTACAACAAACTTAGGAACTTTGCCACAGGTGGTATTCTCGACTCGCAAATCACCTCTCAACAGTTTGTTGACAATTTACACCATAACTCACCCGATAAAAAATTGAATATTCATGACGGTAAATGTTCCAACAAGATCTGACCCTTCCCAGTGATCCTCACATTGTCTATAGAGGCTGTTGGCGAATTTGGGCAACTTCAACACCATTACTCTACCTTTGAAGCATCGGAGCGGGAGGAATTGCAGGCTGAGCTCCAAACATTGCGTGCAGCTCTTAGATCTACATATCAGGAGATGAGAAGATGGCAAAAATTAGCTACTTCAGCAGCAGAATTTCTGCGATTAGCAGCTACACAACTCGATGGTATGTCGGACACAAGTATGAGTTAGTAGCTACATACTTTGGGGTCAAATTACAAATTAACTACCTCCTCCTCATTCCCAAGTCCATTATTGCCGGCGTCGTCTGAGTCCTGTGGAAATGAATCTGATAGTAATGCCATATCCTGTCCGAGCTGCTCCCATACAAAGAACCTTGGCTCTTCCTCCGCATCATGTGTTCGATGATCATGAGGTATAATAGCAACGACAGATAGAATATCTTTGGCTCCAACCACTCGAAGACCTTCATTCCCAAGCTCGGTTACAGACCAAACCGTCCAGTATGATTGACGAAAAAGAACTTCATCTGGGCGTGAAAATAGACGGACAAGTGCAAGCACACGTCTATCCCCATCAATCCGCGCTGTAAAATAAAATTCAACCTCTGCAAATTCGATCTGAGCATCCAACCGGAGCTTCCAATTGACCAGGTAAGACATTATACTGTGGATAATATTTTTTTCTTACCTTGACACATCGGGCCCGTCGCAAGTTTGTTGCCTCTCGATGAGTTTCCTTCCAAATGGAGCGGGCTGTCTGTCCAGTGGGTAGACGCAATCGGGCCCATTTGGCAACTTTGGGGCCACTCCAATCCTGTGGAATACTATCATTGTTACCACATAACCGCTCTTCAGATTCAATATAGGCTTTGATTACCCTCCCTTCATCACCTGGAACCAACCGCCCATACCTCTCCTTTGCTCGAAGTAATACATACCCATCACCAATATCTTCTGAGTACCTTGGGAGTGTGTTTGAACAGTCACGATCAAGAATTGGATATGATGCTTTTAATGCGTTGGTTTGGCAGCGTTGGAGACCACGTTCAGATAGATTTTGATAAGGATTTGATGGTTGTGCAACCTCTCCCCCAAGATCGCCAACTACACGCTCCATGGTCCATGTGGAATACAAAGGTGCAGGCCCTAAGTGAACACATTCAGAAGCTATGTGGAGCAGAGCATGTAAGAACGGGCGGATAAAATGCAGACGGTCAACTCGTCGTTGCCCATAGATAGATTCAAATTCATAGTAGAAGTTTTTAATTGCCTTGTGTGCATCCTGAAGCTGTGCGCGAGAGATATTTCGTTGGTGAAGTAGACGAATCCCATAAACAAGTTTGCAGAAGTTTTGCCAGTATCTTTGCGGGAGGATATTATAGAGAAGGGCGGGGACAAGGCCGTATAGATAGCTCTGCCATTCTTTTGCTTTGTAGCCACTCGAAATTTTTTCCGCGATGTTACGAGGGGGGTGGTCAAAGAATCCTGGGATATATGGCCTACACATAGCAACCTTCGTACCATGTTCCTTCCAGACTTGGTCTGTCAAAGCTACCCAATCCCAATCTCGGACACTGTCAGTGGGGGCACACTGAAATGTGCCACGCCACAGTGGGATGAATTCTTTGCCAGCATTGAGAGTTGCTACATGCATGGTGTCACCTGGAAAACCCAACGGAAGTGGGAGGCGTCGAGTGAGCCCACTAAATATGCTAATATTTGAGATCCCAGTTTCCTTCCGACGGGTCTTGTAATCTGTCGGGTTTCGAGATCGCAAAAGATGCCCCAGATTTTGCTGATATTTGATTTGGGATGAACCTGGTGTCAAAAAACTTTCCGCATGAACGTCATCGTGATCACAACCTCCCATCTGATAGTTATTAGGCTTTAGGAGAGCGGGGTAATAGTGAGGTGCACCAGGCTTATGCCTTCCCTTGAGTCCACAGTACAAACGACAGGGATAGGCCCCATGATGGCCCACCAATGCCGTGAAATGGACACTACCAGGGCCATCGGCAGTGCCAAGGTGTAGGAAGGGGGTAGATTTAAAGAGGCGGTCATTTTCCGCATCCCATACAGAGAGGCCTTCTTTTTGCAGTGCTGCAAGATGATGAAACCCAGGAAAAAGAAATGAGTCAGTGTTTTTCGGATTGTTGGGGCCTGGAATGAAACCTCCGGGGAGGACATGCTTTTTTTTATACCGGAGATCAGGTGGGAGGTCTAAAATCACCCATATATATATCCAACAGTCTGATGTTTTGTCTTGATAAAGTTGTGCGCCGTCCATCGAAAACATCAATACCATATCATCCGTGGATATATCGCCTCGCTCAACAGCATCCAGGTATTCTTGGCCATGGTAGATGTCGTTGTAAAATTCAATGACCCCGTCATTTTCATCGAGCGCATTGAAAATTTGTTGAGTGCATCGGTGGCGATGGCGCATTGCATGTGCACCCTGAGGTGTTCTCCAAAGAGCTTGGAGCTGGGGGCCTAAAGGAATCGTGTAAAAATGTTGCCTGGCGGTCCGTATTTTGCCTCCACTCGACTGGAATACAATGGGGTCATATCGGCTCTCCGAGCACATTGGACATGTGTCCAAATCCGCAAATGGGCCAGTGTAAGCAACACATGAACCCGGGCACATATCATGCACAATAGGAAACACTCCAGTCATGGTGACTATTTCCTTCTTAATAGCCGAATGTGAAAGGATCTTGCTGTCAGGATACCGCTCAGTAATATCGGCCCGCACTTCATGATAAACTCGTTCAGATGCATTTGTAGTAGACAGGAAGAGTCTGATGGAAAGCAGTATATCATTGTCTCGGATGGTGAGCAACTCTTGGACAGGATTTCGTAGGTTATTTAGGAGCTCGGCGTCTAGATCGCCATTATCGAGGGATGCCCGTCGCAATGCCTGCTGAAACTCCATGGCGATTTTCATATCTTCGGTATGTGGTACAAATCCATCCCAGACGTCGGCCACTATGACATGATTTGTGTGTTCTACTAGCGCCAGTGCTGGAGAAGATGAGGGCCCGGTCAAATGACCTCCTGCAGCTGGCTGCCCTGGTGTATTTTGATGCGAAACTGGTGGGGTATGCAGCGTTTGAGGGGCGTCGGAATCAAGTTGTCCTGTAAGGGTTTCCAAATTATCATCCTAATTGAATATATAATGACGCTGTCAATATCAGGATGATACTATCACAAAATGGAACAGACCGGCGCTGAGTCGTGCATCTGCTGACTCGGAGGGTGTTGGAAACCTTGTTGACCATCGGCTGTTGAGTGACGAATTGGGGGCTGGTGGTGGCTGGAAGCGATATTTTGTGCATGAGCACTGCGCAGGGCGGAGGAGATGGGTGTCAATTGAAGTCGGTGTGGTGCGTGGTTGAAGTATGTGGCACGAGAGACTGATCGGGTCTGACCTTGGCAATATCGCTCACAGCCACAAAACCATTCCGTACGAGCTGGTGCGCGAGGCATGATAGTATTATGTTTCTCAAAATATGCCCGCGCCCGGGAAAACAACTGTTCGCTGGTGCGATAATGTGTTTGAACGATTGTTACATACAATTACTAAGCAAATCTAGGTCTGACTGAACGTCGAGCATATCTTTGGCGGGCCAAGCATATGCCAAGGCATCACATCAAAATCACAACTCAAAGTCTCCGATGTGAGCATATGGAATTGGTTCAATCCGATAAGAGCTAATACTAACCTATCCTGACATAGTCGGTTTTCACTGGGGTTCAACAATCTTGTTTTTTTTTACTTACACCAGGCCCTACCATCGTCATATGCATCGCTGCCGCCTTCTTATTCCAGAGATTCTCCGGATCATATGTGTACATATCAGGGTTTCGAGCATTCATCTCCGGAGTTCATCAGGAAAAACCATATTTGGCCATAGCCGGCCGGCTAGGTACATAGCGCGTGTAGCCAATATAGCTCAACAGCCAATCTATATCGCCCTATATAGTACTTTGTAGTCACCTGCTGGTCCCCTGTAGATAGTATAGCATCGCGCTAACGCTATATATAGTTATATAGCCTCCATACGTGTTTGTGTAGGCTATGGGGGTTATCGTGTCTACAACCACTCTCCAAATTCCGCTGCCCGGAACGCGGTGGATACCTAGGTTTCACCAATATCAACTCAATTTTCGTACATAGCAGATACGGAGATAGACATATTATAATATTGCTACAGACTGATACGAAGTGGCTTTATATATAGGATCTACCAACAACTGAGCCGAGGGTATAGTGCCCCCGCTTCCGAGACTCCCGATCGTTCTGCTTGGACATGCGGGGCCAACAACAGGACATTGGTGTTCGATGCATGGTAGGAGTGCCGTGAAGGGCTTGTGGATCAAGCGGGTGTAGGACGTTGAGACCGGTGGCGTGGCGCAGTAGGTGGCCAACAAGGGGCGGGATGATATACGGTGTTTCGGCAGTGGAGTGCTCGCGCGTGATCCGGATCCTCACGGGTGGATGGTGTCAGCAAGCTGGGAGCCGGAGGTGGGTATCGCGGGCGAGGATGCTACCATTATATTAGTGCCTACCTGAGAATTAAGCATGGCCTGGACGCCAGCGATGGATTGCGCGATTGGGGGCTTAGTTTTTTAGTGCAGCCTGCGCACATTCCGATCTTCATCATCGATAAATATTAGAAGTGTGGTGGTGGGGTAGTCGTGGACCTAGCCGTAGATGTGGGAGATGGGGTGAGGGATCTGCTGGAGGTGTTTCAGCCACGTGGATTGAGTGGGTCGGGCGACGGCAGGTAGATAGTGGGTAGGGAGATTGTAATGTTGAAGCGCTGGCATCATTGCCCTTGCGATCAGCAGAGATATGGCTGGTTGGGTCCGTGCGTTAGGTCCGTGCGGTGGCGATTTTCGGTCGGAGTTAGAATCGACTTGAGGGAATTTTTTATTCATAAGTACGCATCTGTTATCTGATTCTGATGCACCCGCATCTTTATCTCTCCCTACGCCGCAACACCTCCAACATACATATAAGTGCTTTTAGGTTATACTTCTCCATACTAACCACTATGTCCAAAAGCTGGCCCCGCACACTCCATTCCGTCTCGCGGACGTCCACAGCTCCACACCTGTACTCACGACGATAAACGATCATGATCCCTAGGTAGGTGCACGTCTTTTGGCATACCATGACTAGCTGAGTGGCATGAGGTCAGATCGAATATACGATAGGTGAAATCGGCTTAACCAGGTGAGTACGGGGAGACCTGGGATAACGTGAGTGCCCAGATTCAACATGTATATATGGTATGATTGAACGTCTATTTAGGCCTCTGTTGCTCGACACCACTAACTGCACATATCACAACATCGACGTCGCGGTGCAGCAGCAAGCAGACGAAGCATCCCTCGCTTCGCGGTTAGCCAAACTAAACGTCACATCCCTCTCGCTCTCAAATTTGGGACCTACCACCCCTGCCGCGGCCGCATGCGACCCACGCCTGCCGGATTCGATATCACACTCCCCATACAACATTACCCCGCACGTCGCTATTACTACTGCAGCCGCGCTCAATGCTGAGCGCTGCACAGCGACTCAAGTGCGTGCTCCTCGTCGTGCGTACGGAACCTCTACTGAACGCCGCGGCCGCTGTATGTGCTGTGCAGACTCGGAAGCGGTGGCTTTGCCTGCATGGAACCTCCCGGAGGAAGGTAATTTCAATCCCTCGTCGCCATTGCCACCCCCGTAAGTGCTAGTCTTGCTGGGATTGTATCCACGTATAGTACTCCATCCATGTACATAATTAGAATTAAATGATTTATTAATGAATGACAACCACTGGATGTAAAGTGGTTACACGGTCCATAGGGAAGCGCACGGGCAACGGAACTGTATGGAACTATCTAGTCTACAGAGACCTATGTCGGCTATGTAGGCTATGTAGGCCATGAGGTTTGTAGGGACTACATAGAAATGTGGGGTGCTACAAGAGCTATGTAGATGTGTGAGGGAGTTATGGGAGCTATGTAGCGCTATGTAAAGGGAAGGTGGCGATGGAGCTTTGACCGCTATCCCAGCTATGTAGGTCTATAGAGAAATCTAGTTTTTTCCTGATGTTGCGACCTGCGGGCTGTGGGCCTTGTATGCCGTAGCTTCCACAACGCTTCCCTGGATCTCTTTTGGCGCCAGATTAGTGGTCTTCTTCCTCTCCTTAAGACCCTGCCTTCTGACCTATGGAGTGGCCCACTGACTCGTCGTGAAGTTGTATGTTTTACAAAGTATATGATCTGTGATCAGGCCGACGCTCAAATCTACTTAGGTATTGGCCAGAGGTATTACTCCCTCCGATCTAGAACGCTTCAGGGTCTATGCCCACCGCGTCCGAGTCTATTATAACAGTTATATCGACGCCCCTACTGCCATCTACCATGCTTTAAGCTTTCATTTTCATGATCAGCCTATTTTCCCAAATTTGGTGAAGATAATTTGGACGTTTGAAAAGCAAGAGACCTTCCCATATATCTCCATGTTCCTTGGGCCAAGCATCCGCGAAATACAACTATACGTATCTGGAGACTCTGTTCAAATTTCCTTGCTCCCCACTCTTGGAATGAGATGTCCATCTCTTGTGCATTTTGAGCTTTCCACCCCAGATTGCTACCCCGACGTAGGACAGCAGATGAAATCCCTTCTGCCTCAATGGAGTCAGCTCGAAACGCTTGTTACTCAGTACCTTCCCGAAGAGTCACTCCGAATCGCTGCTGCCCTTCCCCACCTACGCAGCTTTACACTCTCCCACGCTGATGTTGAATACGGTGATGCCTCCTCGCTCACACTTGGCGCCGATGTCTTTCCTGCCCTCCAGGACCTCTCTATCACGGCTGATTCGCCCGCCTTTGCATTAATCTATTGAAGGCCGCCACAAATTCTCCCTTGAGAAAATTCACATTTTCGCTGTTTGGGCCGGATCCCCCAGTTTGGCGTGATCTATTCGCCACATTGGCAGGGTTACGCAACAAGGGCAAGCTCACTACAATTTACATTGATGATTTTGCCGTTTCAAATGATGGATACGGCCCCAGTACGGCAGACGAGCTTCGATTATTGTTTCCACTCCCCAGCCTCACACACCTGATCCTCCGAACATGTTGCGGGTTCGACATCGATGATGCCTTCATGCACGAGGTGGCGGCTGCATGGCCATGTATACATACCTTGAATATTGAAGCTGCCGAAATACTCCAACAATTTGCACCGCGGCAACTCACACTTCAGGGGCTTGCTCCTCTGGCAGAACGCTGTCCAAATTTGCAGGATTTGACGGTTCACATCAATGTGGCCCACATATGCTCCAACCACTTCGACGCATGTTCGAACTTCGATTCCAAGTCCTGTGTTGACTATCTTGATGTTGGCCGCTCGCCAATATTGCGGAAATCGGTTCCTTGGGCAGCCGCATATCTGTCCACGATCTTCCCCAAATTGCGCGATGTACACTACGTCAGTGATTACGGAGGTCTTGAGCGGCCAGCCTACCCGGACCGATGGTCGGATGTTGAAAGCCACCTTGTCGCATACCGCCATGCGAGTGGCCATCGGCAAAGTGACTCGTATTGCTCCAACTGTGGATTGCATGCATAACCAACCCGGGGCCAATGCCCCGGTTTTTTGCAGTTTGTTGGGTGGGATGATTTGAAAGCAAGTTCCCTAAACAGTACGCCAATGTCAAGAGGCCTAATAACAGATGTGTATTAATGTAATTCATTGTCTCCATCGAAAGGCGCCCCAGCTGCCAGGTTCGATTACTACTAACCCAATTACATTTTGTCGCGAATACTGACCGGGGTACGACAAATATGACTAGAGCAAAAAAAAAAACAATTTAATTACAAAGAATGAGCGGGAAGCGCGCTTCACACGTACCAGTGAAGAGGATACACTTAGGCGCGGTCGCTCGCCGCGGCAGCAATGGAGTTCCCTGATCCCGTATACAGCATAACAGCCCCCATCCCAAATTTGCACAAACTGATATAAATATGAAAGATATATAGGGGTTTCAATCTTGTTTTTTATCCACCAGATCCTACCGCATGCCGCACCGGTGCCTTCTCATTCCAGAGATTCTCCGGATCATATGTTTACACATTAAGATCCACCACCGTCGTGACCGGAGTCGCGACTTGCAGGCTGTGGCCCTTGTATGCCGTAGCTTCTACAACGCCTCCTTGGACCTCCTTTGGCGCGATGTTACTGGTCTTCTCCCCCTCCTTAGGACCCTGCCTTCTGACGTGTGGAGCGGTCCACTGACGCGGCATAAAGCTGTATGTCTTATATGATTTTGAGAGTTAATACTAAAATTTATTCACACTCAGGTATTGGCCAGGGCTATTATTCCCTCCGATCTAGAACGCTTCAGGGCCTATGCTTGCTGCGTCCAAGTCTACGGTGACCACTATATCGATGTCCCTATTACCATCTATCATGCATTGAGCTTTCATTTTCATGACCGGCCTATTTTCCCGAATTTGGTCAAGATATCTTGGAGGTTTGAAAGGCGAGAAATCTTCCCATATATCTCCATGTTCCTTGGGCCACGCATCCGCGAAATGGAACTGAACGTATCCGGCGACTCTGTTCAAATTTCCTTGCTCCCCACTCTTGGAACGAGATGTCCATCTCTTGTGCATTTTGAGCTTTCCACTCCAGATTGCTACCCCGACATAGGACAGCAGATGAAATCCCTTCTCTCCCAGTGGGGCCAGCTCGAAACACTCATTATTTACTACCTTCCCGAAGAGTCACTCCGAATCGTTGCTGCCCTTCCCCACCTACGCAGTTTTACGCTCTCTCGAGCTGATGACGACTACGGCGACGCCTTCTCGCCCACACCCGGAACCAATGCCTTCCCCGCCCTCCAGGACCTCTCCATCACGGCCAGCTCGCCCGTCCTTTGCATTAATATATTGAAGGCCGCCAAAAATTGTTCCTTGAAGGAATTCACATTTTCGTTGTTTGGGACGAACCTCACGGTTTGGCGTGATCTATTTGCCACATTAGCAGAGTTATGTAACAAGGGAAACCTCACTTCAATTTCTGTTGATGACCTAGTCGTCCAGGCTGAGGAACAAGACCCCGGCACGGCAGACGAGCTTCGATTATTGTTTCCACTCACCGGCCTTACGCGCCTGGTCTTCACAACACGCTGTGGATTTGACATCGACGACGCCTTCATGCATGAGATGGCGGGCGCGTGGCCGCGTATGCATACCTTGAATATTGGAGCTGCCGAAATATTCCAGCCGTTCGAGCCGCAGCGACTCACACTTCAGGGGCTTGCTCCTCTGGCGGAGCTCTGTCCAGATTTGCGGAATTTGACAGTCCACATTAATGTGGCCCACATATGCTCCAACCACTTCGACGCATGTTTGGGCTCTGGTTCCGGGTCGTGTGTTGACTATCTTGATGTTGCTCGTTCACCAATATCGAAGGAATCGGTTCCTTGGGCAGCCGCATATCTGTCAGCGCTTTTTCCCAAGTTGCGCGAGCTACAGTACGAGGATGATTACATGGGCTTTGAGCAGCCAGCCTACCCGGACCGATGGGAGGATGTTGAAAACCACCTTGCCGTGTACCGCCACGTGAGTGGTTATCGGGGAAATGACTCGCACTGCTCCAATTGTGCATTGCATGCATAACTAACCTGTCCTAGCGACGGGCCAATCCCCCGGTTGATACTGTTGGTAATTTTAAACCCACATGCGAGAAATTGGGTTAAGAGTTTATAGTTTGTTGGGTGAGACAACCTAAACGCAGGTTCTCCGGACAGTGCAGCGGGGTCAAGGAGTCTAGTGTCAATACATATCCTCTATCAATGTAACTCATTACCTTCATCAAAATCATACGACTGGTTTCAACTTTCCGGGGATCGGATTACTATATTTCAACGGAATAGCTAACATACAACCAATATGACTAGAGCAAAAAAAAAACACGAGGACCAATATTAAATAGCAGCATTGATACCGACATGGATGATTCTATACTAACGTGAGCAAACTATTATAACAATAGTAGTGTATAATGTACTCACTCATCAGCCGATGTCAGCCAGTTGGCCGTTTCCGGGAACATTGTGGCTATAAATACGCGTCAATTCAAAGCGACTGTGGCGTCGCGTTCAGACACACCTAGCCGGCGATAAACATCCTCGACAAGGTATCTGCGAAGCCAGTTCACGACCAGGAATACGGGCCCCGCGCCGACGTTCTTGCTGACCACGTGGTAATGCGGCGCTCTGCCCTGTATGAGTAGACGCACGAGGGCTGGGCGGGGCGAGGCTTACATGTGTGTAGCAGTCACAGCCGCCGCACGGATCTCGCGTATAGTCGCTGGGCTCGAAGTCGTCTTTTCAAAGTCGCATATCTTGTCAATCAAGTCGTCCACCTGGATGGCATACTAGTGTTAGTAGTGAACGCCCACATTGCTGACACACGTACATTGACGTCAAATCCATCTCGGAAGCCAATGTAGTAGGTAACACCGTAGAAGCCTGGTCCAATTAGCATACAGCAGGGGAGGGGGCCGGAATAGCTTACCATCGATGGTGCGAACTTTGGTGAGCACGTAACGATCGTCCCGCGGCACTCTCGCAATTGGTACCACACACACGGAAAGGAAGATCTAAGTAGTGAGCGTCGATGGGAGGCATATTGAGCCAGCGCGCGATATATCTTACCACAACACGAGGAAGAGCCGGCCATTGTCGGATAAATCCTGTAAAACGAATGAAGCCAACGACTAGTCGCAAGGGACTGGGAGACATACCGACGAAAGTATGGGGCACGCCTTTGCCCTGTGCGATCTTGTGGAATATGGCACATGTCGGGATACGCTGCAACTCGCGCCACTCTGGCTCGTCTGCGCTTGCCCTCTCTTTCGCATCGATGTCACTGTCGGAATGTGTGTTGGTTGCGGGGAGGTAGTACAACGCCTGGCTCTGCTCTGTGATGGCCCCGTTGGCGGCGCGGACATTGACCGAGACGCCGGTTTTCTCATTTTGCTGGATGAAGTGTCGGAGATTCTTGCGGTTTGCACCGTCAAAGTCATCTTCCAGTGACTGTGGCGAGCGGACGGTAAGAGTTAGTTTCACAGGGTACTAGGATAGCTACCTTGGCCCATGTCCACAGAGTCATGATTAGCATCCTGCGCGTCACAGCTGAATAAGCTTCCGCAAGAGACGAATGCTGTTGGCTTACAGAACGATGCCAATGAGGAGCGGAACCCAGGCTCCCTCGGGCACCTTCTTCAGAGCCGCGCCCCAGAACAGCCCTACACCACAAATTAGTTTGGCCTTTCTATAGCCTTTGCCCTGCTCACCATCAAAGAACCCGAAAATAAAGAAGTACCCTAGGGCGACTATGATCGGCCACTTTTTCACGTAGTACATCTGCACTGCGAGCAGCACAGACGTCGAGAACATCACCGTCGCCACCGCGAACCCGTAAGCGTTCCCCAGGTTCGTGAGGTTCTTGAATACAGCAACCGCGACGATGGTGGCTACCATGAGCGCCCAGTTGATCGCAGGGATGTACACCTGTCCCTGGATCGTGTCGGAGGTGTAGAGCATGCGGATCGGGGGAAACCCTTTCATGTTGATGACCTGCTGCACAAGACTGAAGGTCGCGGTGATCATGGCCTGGGATGCGATAATCTAGATTTTGTGAGCAGGAGCGGGGGCTATGAGAATATGGGCGGTACCGTTGCGAGGATGGCAAGTACGAACATAACCCTATAAATACAAATTAGCAAGGAGGCGGGGACGTAGTTTATGGCTCTACCAGAAGAGACCACCGTTGATTGGTCCAGGGATAGTGGTGTAAAATACATTCCCCATCGTGCCTGGCCCGCCCGAAATGAGGCGTGCGCCTTGACCCAGGTAAGCCAAAACCAGGGCGGGGTACACAAATGTGGTAAAAGATATCTATAATCCAGGTTGAATCTAAAGATACGCCAGCGAACGAGCGGTACGAACCTGGATAGACCGAATGTTGAATTGGCCAAGACTAGGAGCAGGGACATAAATTTGGGGGGTAACATTTGCTGTGAAGGACCTACTTTGCAAACATTGCTTCACAACCGGTCAGCGCGAGCAAGACACCAGAAAGCAAACCGTAATTCCCTGTGCGGACAAAGACTTGGGCAGATTCAGTATAGCAAAATGCGGGAACAATGACGACTAACGAAGGACTGCTCGGGACGGGTCGAATGCACGGAAGATGCCAGGGTGTTGGGTAATGTTCGCAATACCAGTTCCTGCTAAGAGCAGGAACCAAATGCAGGCGACTATCCAGTCCTCCCCTCAACAGCGTTCCCATGTGGGAGGACAGAAAACATACCGGGGGCAAATGTGAATGCGATGCGAGACGTCCCAAACTGCTGAGCGACGAATAGCACCAGTAGCAACACCTAGCCCGTGGTTAACACCGCAAACGAAGGGCCTTTGGAGCACTTACGACAGAAATCGGAACAATGTTGCTAGTGACGGATGGTTTCGCCACAGCGATGCCCCCAATTGCACTAGTGATGGATACGGCGGGTGTGAATATCCCGTCTGCCATGGTCAACCTGCGCCTGCATAAGCCAAGATCCAAAGAGGTATTGATTGGATACGCACGACGTGCCGAATAAACACTTGAGAGATATCAGACCAGTGGTGTATAGATGAGAATGGGCGCTTACCCATAGCAACAGGGGCCAGCGGAATGTTTCTTTGAGATATGGCATTTTGGTGCGCTTTGCCCCCTGTTGACTATCTCCGGTCAAAGTCCTGTCGCTGTCGAAGTCTTTGTCCTCAGGTGGGTAGAGACCCTGGTACAACGCAAAGGAACCCCCTTCGCCTGGATAGTGGACAGGTCAATACCTTTCAAAAAATTGGATCTACGGACAGACCTTCTTGGGTCCCGAACCGCAAGGAAATAAAGACCTAGCAACCAAATTGGTTATGAAGAGCGAGTAGGGAGTATGTTTCGTACATATTTGAGGAGGGGTAAGAGCGACAACGACCAGATGATAGCACTGATTCCGCCAATAACGTCTTCTTCCGAAGGTACGTCGGTGCCCACAGGCCAAAGGCCATTGACGGTGTATAATGGAGAAGTCCCAATGTCGGAGTAAATGATACCTAAAACGGAAGGCGTTAGCCTTCATTTGGCTTTGGATATTACGGCACAACTCACCAAGTGTCTGGAAACTGAGCAAGAGGAGAGGAATTCCCCGCAGCTTCACGGGCGTGCGTTTGGAATTCAGCCCGTTTTCCAGCATGTGCGACATATTGAAAGGGAATGGGAAATACGTACGGCACAGAATAATTTATATGCGAAATAATTCAATAAGGGGGTAGGACGCTATCTAGGGGACACCGCGGTCAATTGTTGATGTATTTCACGCTGTCGGGTGTCTTGCCTTATCGTGGAACGGCAAATTTCGCGCATAGTCGTAATGGTCGCGATCTCGAAACTCATTGATGCGGGAATATAGCCATAGGCCATGCCGTCATCTATTTCTGGTGGCGAGGGTAGAACGTCCAAATATGGTAGACATACGCAGGCACTATTCGAATTGACATGGATTTGACATTGAACAGCCTCAATTCTTGAAACCGAAAAACACGGCAGTGGGTGCACCAGCATCTAGTTGGTGTAGAGACCGGGTCCAAAACAAGCACGTTTGTCGAGTCAATCCGCATGGCGAGATAATGAAATTTCCATTCATGGGACTCCACAGCATTCCATATAAATGTCTACAGGATTCAGGCCAAAGCATCAGCGAGTTTGGGGTTCCCGAGGAGACAACATTCCCGCACCATCATGATATGAGGTCAGGAGCCCTGTCGCCGGTCTCGACTCTAATGAGACGCGTGTTGGACAAAGTAGTGAACCGTTGCACGAGAAGGAAATAGCCGAATGCAGCATGTAGATTCCGGTTTTATAACGCGACCCGAAAGTGGTAGGTGGAACGCGGGTGATACAGAATCCGGCGGTTTCTTGTGTGCTTGATACCTTTTCCCGGAAACCCCATGGGCAAGAAGAGGTGAGTTATTCAATTAACGTCCTCCAGTGCGGATGAGTGCCAAGGTACCGTAGGGTGTTCCAATGTTCGGAGTGTCAACATTTTTAGCGTGCGCTAGATAGTGATCCTAGAGGCATTATCGGAGCGGGCCGTTGATGCAATAAATATGCAGTGGTCGAAAAAGCCTGGAGCTGTGGGCTACTCGTCCTACATATGAATATGGTCAACAATCACAGCAAGGACTCGGAGAAGAGGAAAAGCTCGATATTCTCACGCCACCACGATGTCAAGAGCCCTGTTGTTAATCCCAACTTGAACCACGGCTGCTGCCAGCACCCAAAAGGCTACGTTGCCACTCTAACCCCAGGACCACCGTGGATTCTGCATCCAGCAGGAATCTCCCAACGACTCCTGATCCACTAATACCCAGGCCAGCCAATGTCTTTCTTTAACAACCTCGGGTCAGTCATGCCACGTTCGACCGACATCTGTTACTTAACCCGATCTGGCCAGGCGCTCCATGACCCGGTCCCAGCGGGGCCCTAAGCGTTCGCCTACCCCAACCTCAGCGCCAATCCCCCGGCGGACTCGCTCCCGCCCGGTACTCCCACGTCTCCTAATTCGTCCACACCAAAGCCACTGTACCTGTGCAATCCCTTCGTCGAGGCTGCCCTGGTCAAAGGCAATTTCAAGACGATTGTGATGCTCCCAAAGTACGTCGACATCATGGAATGGGTCGCGGTAAACAGTGCGTCGCCTGCTCGCTCGTGGTCCGCGCTGAGATCTCAGATCTGTAGTATTCGACTTTTACACAAACCTAAATGAATTTTATGGCGTTATCACCGAATGCTGTACACAACAGGCGTGCCCACCATGGCTGCGGGGACATCGTGCGTCACTAACTACCCTGCATGCCCGAGGAATGACTGACATTCCATTGTTAGGTTGAACTACACTTGGATAAACCAGGAGCGCAAAAGCGTACACCTCCCTGCGCCGACATACATCGACTACGTCATGACATGGGTGCAGAATCTCCTCGATGACGAGAACGTATTCCCAACCAAATCAGGTATGTCTTCGCTTCCCGAGCATCACCACTGAATACGATGTCATGTAACCAGGCCACGACTTCCCCCCGTCCTTCCCCTCAACGGTCAAACACGTGTATCGGCAGCTCTTGCGGGTGTTTGCCCACATATATCACGCACACTACACGCAGCTGCTGCACCTGCGCTCCGAGCCGCACTTCAACTCACTATTCGCCCACTTCCTCGCCTTTGGGCGGGAATACGAGCTCCTGGAAGTCAAAGATGTCAAGGGGTCGTCCTCCGCACCGGTCGGCGTCGGGTTGCTGTGGGAAAAATGGAAGGAGATGGGGCTGTTGGAGTCATGATCCGGACAAAACTAGATGTATCTTTTGGATGACTGGAGGGTTAATAATATTAATGCTGGCCATGGTTGTTATTTGTACATGTTGCGCGACAGCCTTCACACAACAACCCAGAGTCCAACACATGGCAGCCGCGGACACCATCATGCACTATCGGCCGTTACACTGCCATCGAGGTCACCGTGCCCTTTTAGTTGCTACAACGACCTTTTTTCTTTTCTTTCATTTTGATTTTCGTGCCATGTCTTTCTTTGGGTAAGTCCTAGCTGGATATCGTGGAGTGTTACTCATCGGGAATTGCAGTCGCAATCGCCCTCGCTCAAAGCGATCCCCGACCCCCACGCGCAAGGATTCTGCAGGGACACTCGAGGCGCCCGTAGATCCGTTCGGCGGGGGCCCCAAGCCGCTGTACTTGTCAAGCCCATTTCGCCGATGCCGCGCTCGTGAAAGGCAACTTCAAGACCATCGTCGTGCTCCCCAAATACGTGGACGTGCTTGAGTGGGTCGCCCTCAACAGTACGTCCCCGCCCTGCCGAAAAGACGCGGCTGATGTGGCTAGTTTTTGACTTTTACACGAACCTGAACGAGTTTTACGGCGTCATCACCGAGTGCTGCACACAGCAGACGTGCCCCACGATGTCCGCTGGGCCTGCGTACGTCCTCTTCATCCGCCTGGTGCGTGCGCTGATGGGTGACATGAATGATGAACAGGTTGACGTACTGTGGATGGGACGGGACGGAAAAACGTCCACGCTGTCGGCGCCAATGTACATTGACGGTGTCATGGCCGGCATCCAGGCGCTCGTGGAAGACGAGAACCAATTCCCCACCAAATCCGGTACGCCTTCTCTCCCACACTACACCCGCACATAACAGCTAACACAAGCTGCGGCACAGGCCAGGGCTTCCCGCCGAACTTTCCGCATACAATACGCTTCGCCTACCGCCAGCTCCTGCGCGTGTTTTGCGCACATCTACCACGCACACTACCCGCAGATCCTGCACCTGCGCTCCGAGCCGCACTTCAACTCACTCTTCGCTCACTTTCTCGCTTTTGGGACGGCCTACGAGCTGCTCGAATACAAGGACATCAAGGGCGAGCCCAACGCGCCTGTAGGCGTCGGGTTCGTATGGGAGCGCTGGAAGAATGCGGGTATATTGGAGGGATAAAGGCCGGTGGCCCTTGTACTTGTATGAATCCAAGTCTTTCATGGATCTCGATTCACTCTTGTTTTAAACCATACACACAATATCAATCGCATACAATCCGTAAAGTCCAGTTTACATAGTGCGAAGCGCCAGTCTTTATCAGAGAGAAACTCAAAGAAATAGAAACCCAATGCTTGTGACGGAGAGCACGCTCAGAAGTGTCGTTACAGCATGCCTGCCCTTCCTACTCCCGGAATTCGGGTTTGAAGACTGGGACGGGGACGGGGACACCGCGAGACTCTGCCGTGTCTGAGTAGTAAATGCATAAAACAATGATAGATATGTGGGCATACCTGGAAAGCATTAAACGTCTTGTTTGCTAGCGGGGGGTTCACTGCAAACACCATTCCCTGGAGCAATGTGACGCCGGTCTGCAAACCATCAGCATCTTTTACCCATAGTAGCAGGCGTCTTACATTGTCTGTGCGCAATAGAACCATTTTGGGGAGGCTGTGCAATCTTAGCTTCAAGTTGAGAGTTTCTTCATAAGGGAGACTAACTGTCATCAACTGTGAACCCCCACTCTGGAGCCATCGTGTCCGTCGTCTGAACATTGAAGAAGGGTGAGGAAACGCCGCCAGCCCTGTAAGAAATTCATGTCAAGTTCATCTCCAGTTGGCGATAGGATGAACGAATTACAGCGGCTGGCACGGGTGGTCAAAGCTCGATTGGGTAACCGACTATAAGGGAGGAACGATCGTCATCCAGG
This sequence comes from Infundibulicybe gibba, assembly GCA_015501065.1. Taxonomy (NCBI): domain Eukaryota; kingdom Fungi; phylum Basidiomycota; class Agaricomycetes; order Agaricales; family Omphalinaceae; genus Infundibulicybe; species Infundibulicybe gibba. The sequence continues at coordinate 42,601 of JADNYI010000285.1, forward strand.
GTGGTCTGAACCGGGCCGGGGGTGGCACATACATGGTTTTTTGCGGCACTACATCCACACCCGGTCAGTAGCAGCACCATGGCGATCACATACCACTCACAACTGGAACATAATAGTATCGCCGGCATCTGCGAGGACCCTGCAACGGCGTTACTGATTTGGCACTCGGTGCTCTCGATGGCTGGGCACTTACGCGGTGGGCATGAAGTTGTTGACACCGTTGATGCCGACGAGGACGTTCAGTACTTTCGCCGAGACGAGCGAAACGGAGGCGAGGGCGGAGACGACAGGTAAAATGTACATCGGACTGGGTATGTTCGGGCCGGCGTGGTTACTTGCTTGTGTGGGATTGATGAGGGCAAAATAAAATATCTGCACAGCAGGGAGAAAGGGGTGTGGAAGAAAACGAAGGGGCGGAGCGAAAGAGAAGGAAAACAAGAGAGATGTATACAGTACACAAAAGTCACGGTTAAAGATAGCGGAACGATGACCGGATGGTTACTGAATTCATCAAGACCGTTGGTATCAAACATCCATCAATACACTGGCGGTCTAGCCTGGTCTCCCATCATTGCACCTTGTACTATTTACCAATTCCATCATGGCGACCTTCATCGCAGAAACCGAACGTACATCCGGTTGCACCCATGTTTTGCTCATAACTACAG